>BCLG01000636.1:0-22313 GCA_001602295.1 Zoysia matrella | reverse complement strand
TTGTTTGCTTGAATTGAAAGCTGAACATGATGATAGGGAGCTTCTGAGCGGTGAATTTTTGGCTTACTGCTTTGAAAACAAAATAAGTGTTGGCTGTGAGGTATACCGAGTTGGTTCTTTATGTTTTGAAATAAAGATTTTTGTCTTTTGTGGACTTTAGTTTATAATCTTGTTTAGTTGAAAACATATATTTGTGTACTGAGGAATGTATGAAACTAGTTGAACTCACCATGTGCTTATACCATTTGCAGGTTTACATGATGAGGTTGAGATCAAAGTAAAACTTTAGTTTCTACCAAGTCACTCAAGCAAGTTAGATATTGCAAGTTAGATATACATTGTGCTAGATGAAAACTTAGACTTGATTTCATTTTGAATAAAAAATTATGTTGTTGTATGTCATGTGGGATCATAACTTTTGTATGTAATGAGATAATGTTTAATAAATGTTTCTTCAAAATTGGATATATGATATTGTTTTATGTGTGTTGTGCCAGGCTGAGAATAGTGAGATGAAAAAATAAAATTTGAATTTGTCAAATATTAGTGGACATGGAGATTGTGACCATCTAATTTGTCACAAAAGATTGGGCCAGGGTTGGGCCTAGGCTATTCACGTCATAGATGTCTCAATCTATGACGAAAAAAAAAAGAAACGTCACCCAAGTTAATCTATGACGCGAGATACATGACGAAGCAATTATTTGTCACATATACCGTTTTGTGACAATTTTTCTTCAATCTATGATGTAATTTGAATGTCACCTATCACCATATTTCTTGTGGAGCCAAACTGTACCACCTTTTGACAAAGGCCCAACAGAAATGCCTGAGCTGCCTCTCAAGGGCAAAGAAGGTTTAGGCCAAAAGAGCCAAACTTATTCAGCTTTTGCACACGTCCACCGAGAAATTGCTTCATACAAAAAGACTTCTTTGGCAGACACATTAAAGTATCTTCAAAGATTGCAAAGAAAGTCATCCTTCGTTCAACAGTGTCCTGCAGATGATACTATTTTTATTGAAAGTTGGGAGGAGGATGGACAATTCTATACCAACGATGATATAAAGCTGCGAAGGAATGACCCACTATGGCGTAAGGAGTATGTGCCTGAAGAATATGTGAATGGGAAACCATTTTTAACCTCAGTGCAACTCAGTAGGCTGCATTTTTCATTGAGGAGAATGCATGATTGGTATATGCAGGCGAGTGCTTTGGGCTTTACTAATGTCCTCTTTCATGTGCCGGCAAATGCATTTTGGACTGGAGAGAGGACTCAATCTTTCAGTTTTAAAGATTTATTCCTTGTTTTCCGCAAACAGAGGCTCGATATCAACCTCCTAATCGTGTGGTGCCTGTAAGTGATACTTTCTTCTAGATGTTAATTAAGAGCTTTTAAGTAATTAGTACGAGATGTCATACTAATGAATAGTAACTTTATATGTAGGATGGTATTTTTAGATGACCAGAAGCAGAACAAACTGTAGGCGGGGATCCTCGACCCAACACGGATTTCCCAGGTCAATTTTGACCTAAAATTCAATAAAAATTCATAGGAATATAAAAACATGACAAAGAAGCAGTTTGAAAAGGAGAGAGAAAATAATCAAGGAGAGAATGTTGGAAGTGGTGGCATATATAGGAATGGTGATGCATAATTTCGTGAATGATGGCAAGAAGGATATTGATAGAACTTGATGTGCCCGATCTTTCGGTGAGGTGATAACTATCGATTTGGTGAAGGCGACCCTCACGATCCGACTACAAACGAACAGGTCGTGTGCGCCTTAGCAATCGCAGAACCAACTCCGAATGGTTATTGACCGTGCTGGATAGCAAGATCAACTTGATCACGAAGATCAATTCTTGTAAGCAATCGAAAAACAAGCAAGAACAAGATGTGGCAAACCAAGAATCTCTCACAATATGGGGTTCTCAAAGCTGTCTAACAGGTGGTCGTTGGACATAACTAAAGATCAGAAAGTTTGCATATGAGCTAAACTATAACAAAAGAAAACCTTAGTCTTTTTGGTGGCGGTTGGGACCTTTAAATAGGGTGGAGGACGACCAGGTGGTGCTGGGGTCGTCCTCAAACCCTAGGACGCGCCTCTAATGGGCTCAACTTGATACACGGGCCATCGGCCCAAGTTGGGGTGATGCAGCACCTTCTGAATTGGAATGACAATTGCCGCTGACTTGGATGTGATATGCAGGTGAGGTTGGATCCATTCGAAAGTAGACTTGATGAGCTTTTCAAAATGTACTTAAACACCTAAATTGGATTCCATATGAAGCCGTGACTTTTGATGCAAATTTGTACTATTTTGCATTCCGAATCCTCCATGTGTGAATATTTCCATTGACATCCTCATCAGAGGATATGATGTCCACATCGAATATAATGGCCCCTTACAATTTTAAGTAAGTTTCAGCACTGCGCTCAACTTATTTTCTTATGAAGTTATCTAATGCTTTCTTAATTTATGTAGCGATCACTATATTTGTTTCCATATAAAACCAATGGAGGAGATAGGGGCAGTCTTTGACTCACTCAATTACCTCAAAGAACAATACAAAGATTTTGTCAAGATTTTAGAAAAGTAAGTGTATTTTCTGCATGTATATTGGTGGATACTTATTATAACATAATTTATTTCCATTTGATAATCATTTGTTGCATTTATATAGTGCTTATAAATTTTACATTAAACTTGGCGGGGTCCATCCTCAAGGAAAGGAAAAGCTAACTATACGCTATGATTATCTGGTAAAAAAACATCTCGTTTTCATATGTACAATAATTGTCCCAAAGTTTTAACTAATTTAGTTTGATTTTATTTGAAATGTCATAAGCAACCTCCCGGCACTGTCCTATGTGGATATTATGCCTGCGAGTACCTTAGGGTTACTGGACATTATAGAGTGAATCGTGAGGATGCAAGCTATCTTATCAATCTGCTTTGTATACTTAGATTAATTGTTATTATAATTATAGTAATTATCTATCATCTTCTCATTTGCAGCAACCCAATGTTGATGAAGAATGGTCTTGGGAAAGAGACAAGGAGCTTACAGGAGTTGACTCCATCCGTAGTGACTTATGCTATTTTATTCGTTGAGAGATTGTTCACCAGGATGGAGTATTTTTTGAAAGGGAAAACAATAAATTGCTTTTGTACCCACATTTGTTTTTGTATGATAGTTTAAGATTATATAAATGTACTTGGATTTGTGGTTGGATGCTATGTAATGTGACATTTGGATAATTGTTTTGTAATATATAGTTGTTTGTGTTCCAACCATCTGTTAGGTTACTTTGATGAAATATTGAATTCAATATCTATTTTGAAACTGATTTGTATATGCTGTATAAAATCCTGTATAGAAATATTAATAAAAATAATATATAGTTCCTATAGTCAGCAGACACTGCAGGCATCCGACAATGGTATTAAGTAGCCGCGGCGCTTTATGAAATCCGCCTGCACTAAGTAAATTAGTTCAGGCGGTGGGTTAAGATTAGTGCAGACGTTGGTTTAAGATATCCGCCTGCACTAATTATATTACTGCAGATGGTCCATATAAACGCGTGTACAAATGCACCATTTTTACAGGCTCACTAATGCCAGCGGAAGCGGAATCCGCCTGCGGAACGGGGTTTAGAACCACCTGTAAAAAGGGTTTTTTTAGTAGTGTCGCGGAGGAAGAGTGGGACGCCCGACGCAAGAAGCAGGAGGCAAGACACCACTACGGCGGCGGATCCGGTTGCCGCGGAGGAGGACGACGCGGCCGCAGCCGAAGGCATGGAGGCTGGTCGTCGAATGGATCGTCATCCGACAAGCCCATAGGTGACGAGTGCAGGAGGTGCGGCAAGATGTGCCACTGGGCCCGCGAATGCCCGTCGAAGCCTAGGAAGGAGCAAGCCCACGCGGTCCAGGAGGATGAAAAAGCTTCGCTCCTCCTCGTCAGGACTTCGCCGACCATTTTCTCCGCTGCACCGCCGCACCAATCCATCGCCGCTGCACCAGACAGGTTCACGGCGGCCACCTCCTCGACGGCAGTCCTGCTGTCGGGTGCTGTTCTGCCACTCCACAAAGCAGGGCAGGCACATGGCGGCGGCGGACATGAAGCGGCAGGAGCGGGATTCGGGTCTCAGATCAAGATTCGGGAGCAGAGGGTCTTCGCTCAACTTGGAGAGGAGGCGGAGCGCGAGGCGGAGGAGTGGGTCCTGGACACAAGGGCAACCAGCCACATGTCCGGGTCCAGGAGCGCCTTCGCCAAGCTGGACACGGCGGTTGCTGGCACCGTGCATTTCGGCGACGACTCAGTGGCATAAATCAAAGGCCACGGTACAGTCACGTTTGTGTGCAAGAACGGTGAACTTTGCTCGTTCGACGGGGTCTACTTCATTCCCCAATTGACGTCGAACATCGTGAGCATCGGGCAGCTCGACGAGGCCGGGTACAAGATCAAGATCGACTCCGGGATCATGACGATCCGGGAGCCTGGTGGCAAGCTGCTGGCGACGGTGACACGGCAGCAAACCGCCTGTTCATGCTCAACCTCAGGATGGCACAGACGGCATGTCTAGCAGTGTGAGGGCATGACGACGAGGAGGCATGGCGCTGGCACAAGCGCTTCGGCCACGTCAACATGGCGGCGCTTCGGAAGCTGGCTCGGGAGGAGCTGGTTCGAGGGCTGCGGGAGCTCGGCCAGGTGGAGCGGGTGTGCGTGGCTTGCCAGGTGGGCAAGCAGAGGCGAACTTCTTTCCCGGTGCAAGCAGAGTACTGTGCACGGCAGCGCCTAGAGCTGGTGCATGGGGACCTGTGCAGTCCCATCACGCCGGCAACGCCAAGAGGTAACAAGTTCTTCTTGCTGCTGGTGGATGATCTGATCAGATACATGTGGGTAGCCACGATTCCTTCAAAGGATCGTGCTGCGGCTGCCATAAAGGAGATCCAGGCGCGGGCAGAAGGAGAATCGGACTCAAGCTGAAGGCACTCCGAACCGATCGTGGGGGCGAAATCACCTCGATCGAGTTCGCGGAGTACTGCACGGCAGGAGGTGTTCACTGACAGCACACTGTGCCCTACAGTCCACAGCAGAACGGCGTGGTTGAGCACCAGAATGGGACTATGGTGGCGGTGGCAAGGAGCATGCTCAAGGCGAAGGGGCTGCCCGGCTGGTTCTGGGGCGAAGCAGTAAGCACGGCGGTGTACGTGCTGAACAGGTGCCCGACGAAGAGCGTGGATGGGATGATGCCGTTCGAGGCGTGGCACAGGAAGAAGCCGGCCGTGCACCACCTCAAGACGTTCGGGTGTATCGTCTATGTCCAGAACACCAAGCCGCACCTGAAGAAGCTGGAAGACAGGGCCGGAAGATGATCTTCGCCGGCTACGAACGGGGAACTAAGGCGTATCGCGCCTAGCGAACCCATCGCCAAGAATGTCCAGGTGACGCGGGATGTGGTGTTCGACGAGCAAGCCTAGTGGGACTGGGGCGCTAGCGGCAATTCCGGCGCGTTGAGCGACAACGACGACGTGTTCACAGTGGAGTACCCCACTGTGGGCCAGGCGCCTCCGACAGCCGAGGGCACCGTTGAGGCACCTAAGGATGAGCCATCAGCCGGCGACCTAACGCCACCACCGACACCACACGCCACTGAAGGGGAGGTGACAGAAGGGTCAGGCAGGGCGCAGGCAACAAAGTTTGTCTCGCCACCCGCCGGCTGGAGCGACGAGTACCTGGACGCAAACTACAACGAGGACGAACCTCTCCGGTTCCGCAAGATCGACGACATTCTCAGGTCAGCATCATCGCCCGGGCTAGCGCCGTGAGCTCTGGTTGCAGAAAAGCTGCACACTGTGAGCTCTGATAAGCCTGCCTCGTTCTTGGAGGCAGAACGCAGTCCAAGCTGGAGGAAGGCGATGATGGAGCAGATGGAGTCGATTGAGGACAACGAGACCTGGTCCCTCGCTGACCTCCCACCTGGGCGGAAGGCAATTGGGCTGAAATGGTTGTTCAAGGTGAAGAGGGACGAACACGGGGCAGTGTCCAAGCACAATGCGCGTCTCGTGGTGAAGGGGTATGCACAACGTCATGGCATCGACTACGACGAGGTGTTTGCTCCGGTGGCGCGGCTGGACACGGTGCGCATGCTCATTGCCCTTGCAGCTTACGAGGGGTGGGAGGTGCACCACATGGATGTCAAGTCGGCATTCTTGAACGGCGACCTGCAGAAGGAAGTGTTTGTGGAGCAGGCAGCTGGATTTGTCAGTGCCGGCCAAGAGCACAAGGTGTTCAAGCTGAGAAAGGCGCTCTACGGGCTGCACCAAGCGCCGCGGGCCTGGAATGCGAAGCTAGACGACACACTGTTGTTGCTCGGTTTCAGGAGGAGTCCCTCGGAGCATGCCATCTACACCAGACAGAACGGTGGCATGCAGCTAGTGGTCGGGGTGTATGTGCAGCTAGTGGTCGGGGTGTATGTTGATGATCTGGTGATCACAGGCGCCAGCTGTGAAGACATACAGAAGTTACGGCAAGAGATGGCAGCTGCCTTCAAGATGAGTGATCTTGGCCTGCTCCACTACTACCTTGGCATCTGTTGACGCCGAAATAGATCCCGGGCCAACACACCGCTCGCACATCCATGTGCGGGAACGCCGACGCTTCTTCAACCCCGGGTTTGGGCAGAACCTAGACAACCCCGCCTCGGGAGGGACCCCGTCGAAAGAGGATCGTCTTAGGGTTGATCCGAGCTCGGTCAGGCCAGCCAGATCGTCTTCGATCGTCGTCAGGACGAAGAAAGAACAACACGAGGTTCGAGTAAGGAGATTAGGGTTTGGAGAAGAATGAAATGTAAAGGAAAATAATTTGATGGATTAGGATGCCCCTCAACCGGCCATGAGCCTCCGTTTTATAGAGGTGGGATTGTCTTATCCCGTAGGGCAACTAATCCCACGAGTTAGAAAAGAAATTAGAATCAATCTGCTGAAAACTTTCCTAAATCGGCATCACCGGAGACTCCGGTAAAGTGCCGAACACTCCGGTGACCGAAGTCTCCGATAGAATGCCGAAGTGTCTGTCGTGTAAATCTGGGAACCCGAGAGGGCTCACCGGACAATCCGCCATCCTGCCGGACACTCCGGTGGGCCCCAACACGAGATGGCTCACCGGACACTCCGGTACTATGCCGTACACTCCGGTGGTTTAAGTGCCTCAAACCGAGGGCCCACCGGACACTCCGGTAGTATATCGGATACTCTGGTAGGCGAAGTGCCCCAACCCGAGAGGGCTTGCCGGACACTCCGACGGCCCTGATTTTTGGGTGTCAACATATGCCCCCTGCATTTTGGTTATGTTTCTGCATCATAAAACACTCTAAGCACCCAAAAGACCTCTAAGGGCTATGGTCCTCCCGACTCATCAGCCATCATGTCTTCTTTTTTTTTGGCAACAATACTTCATATCAGCCGTTCTTCCCTCTTACGCTTCTTTTCATACACTCGGATGATATTTTTTTTTAAGTATCGGCCGTTAAGGGCCCAAGGTAATGATTCTCTGCGAACATCCTCCAACATGTATGTGTTTCCAGCGATGACCCTTACAATTCTATATGGCCCTTCCAAACTAGGAGACCATTTCCCAAACTTGTTGCTTCGTGAACCTACGGGCAGAATAGTTTTTCAAACTAATTCGCCTACCTAAAAAGTTTTGGCTTTCACTTTCTTATTGTAGAATCTAGCAACTCGCGCCTTATCTTTCTCAATCTCTCTCAAAGCACTCAAACGCTTATCGGTGACTTCATCAACATTGTCTAGCATTAACACCCTATATTCATCGGTAGATAAGTTATTTTGCCTAGCTAATCTTGGAACTCTTAGATTTACCTTGATGGGTAAAACGACCTCTTGTCCATACAAAAGTTCATAGGGTGTTACTTTAGTTGCCCCATGCATAGATATCTGATGAGCCCACAATGCTTCCGATAAGACTTCATGTCATCTCTTGAGATGGTCCTCTATCTTTTCTTAATGAGTTTAATCAATGTTTTGTTACTAGACTCGGCTTGACTATTGGCCTGAGCATAATATGGAGATGAATTGAGTATCCTAATTCTGTAGGATTCGACAAACTCTTTAACATGACCGGATGTAAAGGAAGTACCTTGGTCGGTAGTCAAAGTTTGAAGTATGCCGAATCTATGAATAATATGTTCGGTAAGGAACTCAATTATGTCTTTGTGCATCATGTGCTTGAGAGCCACCGCTTCGGTCTATTTGGTGAAGTAATCCATCGCGACCAACATGAAACGATGTCCCTTCGAGGAAGGAGGATGTATTTGCCCTTTGAGGTCCAATCCTCATCCTCGAAATGTCCACGGAATTATAATGGGTTCATCATGGCTGCGGGTGCCAATTGAATGTTTATAAATCTTTGGCACTCTTCACATCCTTTGTAGTAGCGGTAGCAATCGGCAATCATGGTTGGCCAATAGAATCCTGCCCTCCTTAACAACCATTTCATTTTTGGAGCCGATTGATGCGTACCACAAATGCCCTCATGAACTTCTCCCATAGCTACTCCAGCCTCGTCATCACCCAAACATTTCAAAAGCAAATCATCCCCCGTTCGACGGTATAAGCCACCATCAATCAAAGTATACTTAAAAGCCACATGTCGAACTTTCCTATCTACACTTCGAGTTGGACTACGAATGTATGAAATTATGGGTGACCTCCAATCAAGTGATTCGGTACTATCACAGTTTGACGTGTTAGTGTCCGATCGGTCTAATTCTAACACCTCAAACATAGGTTTATTAATGATTAAAAATTTACCTTTACTAGTATTGTAACCCAATGCTTGTTGTGCCAATTCATTAGTTTTACTATTCTCTAGCCTAGGCACATGACGTATATATAACTCATCCATTCCTCTAATGATGTCTAGACATTTATCTAACATAGCATTCAACGATTCGTCTAAGTATTGAAAATTTCTAGCAACTTGTTGCACTACTAATAACGAATCGCCGAATGCGTCTACATGTTTAACGCCCATGGATTATAACATCACTAAACTGAACAACAACGCTTCATATTTGACTTGGTTATTGGTGCAATCATACTCTAATCGGTTTGAGAATTCAAAATGTGCATCATGAGGAGATTCTAAAATCCCACCAACTCCTTGACCCTCTTTACAAACTGATCCATCAAAATATAACTTCTAAGGGGTAAAAGTAACATAAGCAACATCTAGATCATGTTCTAAATCAATCTGATGTTCAACAATAAAATTAGCAACAATTTGGCCTTTCATGGATTTCAACGATTCATAAGCCAAATCATATTCAATCAATGCATGAGTCCATTTACCAAGCCTACCTCGAGAAATCGGCCTATGTAACATATGTTTAATAACATCGGTTTGACAAGCAACCACACAAGTGCTAGATAGCAAATAATGTCTCAACTTGGTGCAAGCATGATACAAAGAAAAACATAGTTTTTCTATGAGAGTGTACCTTGTTTCCGCATCCACCAACCGTCGGCTCACGTAGTTGATCACGTGCTCCTTTTCTTCGGCTTCTTGTGTCAAAACAGCACCAACCACATTATCTTCCGCCGCTACGTATAGATGGAAAGGGATTTCTCCCTTAGGCTCCCTAAGCACTGGTGGCGAAGACAAGTACTCTTTGATTTTCTCAAAAGCTTTTTGCTGTTTTGCCCCCCAAGTGAATTCGACTTTATTCTTTAGCCGAAGGATAGGAGTAAATCCATTAATCTTTCCCGACAAGTTAGAAATAAATCGTCTCAAGTAATTCACTTTTACTAAAAAGCTTTGCAACTCTTTCTTATATGTAGGCGCTTGCACGCTCCTAATTGCTTCTATCGTCTTAGGATCTACCTCTATGCCCTTCTCATTAATTATGAAGCATAAAAATTCTCGGCCGATACACCAAAAGCACATTTGAGAGGATTCATTTTCAAACTAAAATGATGCATCGGTCCAAAGCAAGTTGCAAATCGGCCAAGTGAGAATTCAAAGCGGCCGATTTGATCACCACATCATCTATGTAAATCTCTATGATGACACCAAGAAAATCATGAAAGATAAAGTTCATGGCTCTTTGATATGTGGCACCCGCATTCTTTAACCCAAAAGTCATGACAACCCACTCAAACAATCCTACAAAACCGGGACATCTAAAAGCAGTTTTAGACATATCCTCTTCGGCCATGAAGATTTTGTTGTATCCCACATTACCATCAAGAAAGCTAATAACTCTATGGCTAGAAGCATCATTAATCAACATATCGGCTATAGGCATAGGATATTCATCTTTAGGAGTGGCTCTATTTAAATTTCTGAAATCAGTGCAAACTCTAATCTTACCGGTGCTCTTCTTTTTCACCGACACGATGTTGGATATCCACTCCGCATACTTACAAGGTCTTATAAATTTTGCATCAAGTAATCGGTTAATTTTCTCTTTAATCCGATCATGCATATTAGGTTTGAATCTTCTCATCAGTTTCTTAAAGGGTCTAAAACCAGATTTTATTGGAAGCCGATGCTCAACTAGTTCGCGGCTCAACCCGAGCATTTCATTATAAGACCATGCAAAATAGTCCACATATTCTTTTAGTAAACCGATTAACTTCACCTTATAATCGGCTTTCAGATTTTTATTTATATAAGTTGGCCTAGGATCATCATCGCTACCAAGGTTTACCTCCTCAAGAGGGTCGACCGATGTGAATCCTTGTACTACCTTATCCATGTTCTCTCATTCTTGTATAGCTTCGCACATATCGTTCGTATTGGACCGATAGTGCTTCACTCTATTTTGCAACCAATTAAGATTAGACTCCATTAAATCACATTATATGGTTGAGCCGATTTTCCATTGACTTTACATTGACGGGTACAAAACCATCTCTAGTCACACTAAGAAAATCATAATAATCCAAACTAGTCAAGTACTTGACGGCATCATGCGGCAAAGAAGATGATTCGGCTATAGCAACACAAGCCGATGCATTCGCATGAACAACCTCTACGTCATCACCAATCCATTGTATCAAAAATTGATGCAATGTAGAGGGGATGATATTGGCATGAATCCAATCATGCCCTAAGATCATGCTATAACTACCGCGCAAATCGACAACAAAGAAAGTAGTAGCCATGGTCTTGCTCCCAATGGTGAGCTCCATAGAAGCGACCCTTTTAGCCTCGATAGGGTCTCCTCCTTCCACAACGTTCAAAGTCATGTTGGTCCAGATGAGCTCGTCATCGGCCTTACCTAACTTCTTAAACAAAGAATACGGCATTAAGTTAGCAATAGCACCACCATCTACAAGCTTGCGAGAAATCAGTGTGCCATTGATATGATCTCTCACATAGAGGGGTTTCAAATGATTCTTCGATTCCACGGGCTTCTCAAAGATAGCACTTTTCGGCCCAAAGTCAAATTGTGCCATGACTTCTTCTTCCTCTACAAGCGAATAATCAGAAAGGGATAAGAAAATAGTGTTAACGTCCATATCTTCTCGAGGCGGTGTAGGCTTGTAGTCCAAGTGGTCTTCGTCATCGAACTCGGATATATCGACGTCTCCGTGGGCGAAGGCGCTATAGAGTCCTTTCTCAAGATGGTGTCGGTCAAGCCAAGTAGAAGGAGTAGGTTCGTTACTTTACTTTGGGCGCCACTCTTACTTAGGCACGGTGGTGGAGCTCCCTCTTTGATCCTTGATCGGTCGAGAATCCGTCCGATCCAGAGTAGGCTTGGAGAGCCTTGTGAAGATATCTTCTCTCGATCCATTTCTCTCAGGATGAAATGGTGGGTGTGGCATTGGAGGAACGGACATCAGTGGTACGAGAATCTATGGTCCCATGTATGGATGCCACACCGGGAACGGTGGGCAAAGCATAGGATGAAACCACGGTGGCGGCACTCCGAACCCCTGTGAAGAAAAAGGAGGAGGCCTATTCACATTCATGGTTGGCCTCATCTCCTTTCTAGGTGGGCTTCTTCCCCTAGGTGGTAATCTTGGTAGTTTCATAGACCGATTGTTCCAATCGGTCTTTTGGTTCTTGTATTTGGCCATAAGACGGTCGAAGGCGCTTTTGAGCCCCATCTTCTGTTCTTTGGCCTTGCCTTGTCTTCCTCTTGCCCACCTCTGTATTCTTTGGCTTTATCATCTTGGGCTGTGGAGCTTACCCCCGGGTCTAGAGCTTTGGATGGTGACTTTGAGAGACTCTTGACCATCGGGAGACTTCTCGAGCACCACCTTCCTAAAGGTCCCTTTCTCCCTCGGAGAAATAGACATCGCCTCCCCAATGATCACATTCTTCTCCTTGGTTGTATCGGCTTGATGAGGCCGAATCAACACCTTGGGATTGAGCTTTAGAGTGTTGACGGGGAAGGGATGCTTGTCGATCTGCATCTTTTAAAGACTCAATCGTTCCTCATTAAAGGCTGATTGGACCTGTCGACGGAAAATATTGCAATTGTTAGTAGCATGAGATTAAGAGTTATATCATTTACAATATGCTCTACGCTTAATCTCATCCTCCAGAGGTAAAGTATATGCAATCTTAATATATTCACCTTTGTGTAGCTCATCAAATATCTTGTCACATTTAGCCACATCAAAGGTGTATTTCACATCGTCTTTCCGATTTTTATGAACCGGTTTAAGCGAATCACAAGCAAATGATTTGGCCTTAGAGGACCAACCGAACTCGGTAGCCAAAATGTCATTGGAATCATCATCGAAGCTATCCGAATCACATTCCATGGCGTGTACGCTACGGCGAGTTTTGTAATTATGTTTTATTTTTTTGCTTCGGCTTTCTTGAGCCGAAGCCCTTTGTTGAAGGTGAGTGAGTGTGAGAAAATCATACCCCTCCAACTTTTTCCTAAGGTGCGACCGTAAACCACTAAAAGCTAAGTCGGCTAAATTCTTTTCAGAAATCGTTAAATGAAAGCATCGGTTCTTAATATCTCTAAACCACCGAAGATAATCAACAACGGGTTTGTCTTTTTCTTGCTGAACCGATGTCAAATGTGACAACTTTAATTCGTTGTCCCCGAAGTAAAAATGATCATGAAATTTACGTTCTAACGACTCCCAAGTATAAATGGAGCCTGGGGACAATGACAAAAACCAAGAGAAAGCAGTTCTGGTTAGTGATAAAAAAAACATACCTTCAAAGCCTCACTAGAACCCGCTTCTCCTAGTTGTGTTACATATTGACTAATGTGCTCCCAAGTGGTTTTGCTATCTTCGCCGTTGAATTTGACGAAGTTGAGAACACGCTATCCTACGAGATATAGGACCGAATCAAAATACACGGGGTGTAGTTTTCGATAAATTCGGTCTCTCCCTTTAAGATCTACCCCTAGTGTTTCGCGAAATTGTTTGTTTAAATCCTTCATAATGCACGTCATACACTCTTCTATGTTGGCAATGGGTGGCCTAGTGGGCGCAACTGGTGATGAAGGGTGTAGACTTGTCTTCATGGCACTAAACAATTCATTAGAAACGGGGCCATGAGGGATATCTGTACCGCTCGGTGAGATAGGTGACGTACTATATGCAATGGTACGGTAAGGAGGAACAAAATTAACCAATTCATTCAATCGGCTTGTGACCGGATTGGGGATGCTAGTGATTGGCTCTACGCTAGCGGTGGAAACTACCAAAGTATTAGTTTGCACATGAGACAGAAAACTAGTTTGCCCACTAAACGAGTTCAATGGCATGCCGTACGGAGGTTGTTCTACGCTAGACCTAATGGGCGCCGATGTACTAGTAGGAGGACCTACATGTGCAACATAAGATGATGATGCAATACTAACATTCTTATACTTAGACATGTTCTTTTGAATCATGTATTGCATATCATTCGTTAAGATCTTCTTTATGTCGGCAAAATAATATGAAAGGTCTCCAAAAGTAACGGGAGGGTGCAAAGATGTCCTTACATTAGCAGCACCCATGGCCGCATCGTTGTCGACGGCCGGAAGAACGGGCTCCTTCACTTGTGAGATCGCGCCTTGACGGTCCTTCTTGAAACACGCCAAGTACTCTGCAGCTCCCACTCCTCGCATGCCTTGCGCGCCTCCTCGGAGGCCTTCCGGCGTTCCAAGAA
The DNA here is from genome assembly GCA_001602295.1 of Zoysia matrella. Taxonomy (NCBI): domain Eukaryota; kingdom Viridiplantae; phylum Streptophyta; class Magnoliopsida; order Poales; family Poaceae; genus Zoysia; species Zoysia matrella. The sequence goes on along the minus strand of BCLG01000636.1, from coordinate 8,149 downwards.
CGCCTTGCGCGCCTCCTTGGGCAACTCCTCCAAGGACGGCATGACGATGTTCGTTGTAGAGATCTCGGAGTTCATGGTAGAAAACAACGATTCGGTTTGTGCAACCGGAAAACGACGATTCGGTTTGTGACCGAAGTCTCATGTAGAATGCCAGATTGTCTGTCGTGTAAATTCGAAAACCGAGAGGGCTCACCGGACAATCTGACATCCTGCCGGACACTCCAGTGGGCTAAGTGCCCCAACCTGATAGGACTCACCAGACACTCCGGTACTATGCCGAACACTCCGGTGGACTAAGTGCCCTAACCCGAGAGGGCCCACTGGACACTCCGGTAATATACAGGATAGTCCGGTGGGCGAAGTGCCCCAACCCGAGAGGGCTTGCTGGACACTTCGGCGGCTCTGATTTTTGGGTGTCAACAGCATCAAAGTGAAGCAGAGCGCAAGTGGAATCTCACTCAGCCAGGGAGCTTAGGCAGTCAAGATTCTAGAGAGAAGCGGCATGTAAGGATGCAATTCCTGTCCGGCGCCCATGGAGACCCATCTGAAGCTCAGCAAGTTCAGTACAGAACCGCTGGTGGATGCCACAGCATTCAGGAGCATTGTCGAGAGCCTAAGGTACCTGGTTAACACTCGCCCTGATCTTGCCTTTGCTGTTGGGTATGTGAGCCGGTTCCTAGAGGAGCCACATGAGGATCATCTTGTGGCAGTGAAGCACATCCTGCGCTATGTGGAGGGAACCAAGAGTTGGGGACTCTGGTTTGGCAGGAAGAAGGAGAAGGAGGCTCACCTAACGGGTTCAGTGACAGTGACTTTGCTGGTGATGTTGATGCTGAAAAGAGCACAACTGGGGTGATTTTCTTCCTCGGCAGCAGCCCGATCACCTGGCAGTCTATGAAGTAGAAGATGGTGGCACAGTCAAGCTGTGAGGCAGAGTACATAGTAGCTGTTAATGCTGCTTGTCAGGCATTGCGGCTCGCTCGAGTGCTTGCTGAAGTGCAGGGATCAGCACCGAGCGTGCCATTGCTGAGGGTGGACAACATGTCTGCCATTGCTTTGATCAAGAATCCAGTACTCCATGGACAAAGCAAGCATATCCAGGTGGAGTATCACCAAGTCCGGTAGTCTGCTGAAGTAGGTCTGATCGGTGGAGTTCATCAGAAGCGAAGAACAATTGGCGACATCCTTACGAAGCCGCTCGGCAAGACCAAGTTCCATGAGCTGCTTTCTAAGATTGGCGTGGTTGATACATGTTGTGCGTGCCACAAGGCTTAGGAGGAGATTGTCAGGAATAAGCCTTCGGCGCCAAGTAACTAGCTTCCTAATTTAGCTAGTAGCTTAGTATAGAAACAGATCACTGATTGATTGCCTGATTTCTTTCCTAGTTTGTTTGAATTACTTTCCATGTAATCCTCTATTTAAGCAGGCGAGTAGAACCTGAAAAAGCTGCCAAGTTTGACAGCACCATTCCTGTGTCCTCTGTGTACGTGTGTGTGCGTGTGTCTTGGCCGTGAGAGCTCGCCGGCGATGTGCTTGTCGTTTCTCCGGTGAGTTTCTGACAAAATCCCCTGCTATGAACCAGGGACCAGAACAGCCAGCCCAAACATCCCTTAGTTCCTGTAAGAAAAGAATTTTCTCCTCATTCACTTGTGGACCATATACACAGGTTAGCCACCATGGTTTTCCTTCTGTTGAGATAAACTGAACAGAAGCATTATAGGAGTCAACACGACATAACCCAGAAGTGCTCAAAGAGGATCTCCAGGCAATCAGAATACCACCATGGGAGCTCCACAAAGTTTGGAAAATCAGCGTCCAGCATTCGAAGCAGAATATGATTAGACATCTCTGAACACTTTGTTCCTGTAAACAGACATCACATCGAAAGGACTCCACAATAGTGCGAATAGAATCTTGGCGAGCTGTGGAACTGAGACCCCTCACATTCCAAATTAACATACTCTTAGGATCCATGGATAACGAAACAAAAAAGGAACGACCGCTAAAACACCTGGACTTACTAAGCCCCAATTTCCACAGGGGAAACATCCTCTGGGGGTGTCCAACCAACAAAGCAGCTAAGGCCTGAATGTGAGAAGCTGACAAAGGCTGAGAGAATAGCTGCGCGTACTCATCCTGCGCTACCTGATCAAGACCACCATTCTCACCAATAATTCCCAGACACTTCATGGCCTTTTTCTTCGATCGCTGTGACAAATCTTGTAATTGAAATTCCACTTGTGCTCCTGCCAAACGACGACTATGACGCGGTGAAGACCCTTGTGGCCAATTATTCACTTTTCTGCTCCTTGTTGCTAGCAGAGAAAGCATCTTAGAAATCTGTTGCTTGACATTTCTTAAGAATACCGATTGGGCACTCGTTGGGCCGGGATGGTGCTCTGGCCAAGGGCGGAGGCACCACCGTGCCTACCACGCCCTCAACCTGAGGTGGGCTCGCTACAGCGGGTGCCGCACCGGCCAGAGACGAATCTATCTCAACAGCCGAGGAATGGGGAATATCCTCATCAGCTGGAGACGGAAACGCCTCAATGGCCAGTGGTTGGGCAACCGTTGGTCCAATATTGGACCTATTCTGTCGACGCCAGGAATAAACCTTAATATCTGGGCAAGGCTTCCTTGAAGGTACCAGCAGACTTTCCTGAGCAGCAGCGCCCGAAAGGTCAGACGACAAAGAGACGCTTGGTTCAGACGATGATCGTGGAAGGGCAGGACCACCTGGGGACGATGAGTCCCTGTTCAAAGAAGCTGCCACTGAACACAAGCCTATCAAACTTGTAAAGCCCAAGTCAGCTGGCCCAGCTAACTTCTCTGCGATATCAGATGAGGCCGGAGACAGCAGGTTGCTCGAGGCCAGCGGCAAAACCGAAACGTCACCATCAACGCCGCCTTCGAAAAATACACAACCTTGACTGTTGGCAGCATCTCCTAGTTCCCTGCAGTCCGCTGGATGCACTTCCTAGGTTCCAGCAACTGAAACGGCAGCAGCCTGCTCCGTTGCATGCACCTCCTGGGTTCCAGCAGCTGAGACGGCAATAGCTCGCCCCGCTGCATGCACCTCCTTAGAATCTTTGACTGGAGCCCCCTGCCTGTTGCGAACGGACTGCATCCCTAGAACGCTACTAGCGGCGCCGCTAACTCCGGTGTTGTGAGGAGCAGGACCAGACAGTGATGGCGATTGCAAACGACGTCGAGGAGGTTTGTAGTTTCAGTCTCAAAATTCTCATACAGGATATGGAGGTAGGGTTATCAAGGAGGTCGTCCTGGAGGAAGAAGACATGTGTTTAGGGGCTGTAGTGTTGGACCCAACAACAGATTTTATCGTGGTGGTTATGGTGGACAGACTGCAGGTCGTAGGGAGACCAATGGAGGAGCAATTTTACAACAAAAATCCTCCGTTCAGAATACAGGTGCTGCACAGGATTTGGGGGGCACAGGAAAAGGGACAGGTCTGAATATACCAGGCCAACCATCTGCAGGTGAAACTCCTACGGTGACAGGAAATTTGATCCCCACTCATGTAATGGCACTTATGCAGCAAGTATTGGCTGCATTTGCAGGGCAGTCGACAGAGTCGGAGAAGAAAGGATCACCTGATCTGATCATAGATAAGCAGCAAGGGGATTGTAAGAAAGTACAACTGGATGTGCCGGAATCATCAAGTCATCAAGTCAGGGTGCTGCTAGGATGACAACAAGTAATGGCAAACCGCCGTATTGCTATCATTGTCTCACAAAAGGGCACACCATGCAGGACTGCAGTATTGAACTATTCTGTCCAGCTTGTCAGAGTAAGGAACATGCTAAAGGAAGATGCCCTTTATACAAGGTAGATAATAAGTTGTATGCAATTCTTTGTGGTTATGCAGTTCAAGGACTGGGGTTTTATTATATTCCTAGCAATGCTCATATTAAGGCAAAAAGTGATGCGCGAACGGCAGTGATCAAGGTAGTAGATGGGGTCCTCACTGCTAATCAAGTAATAGCGGAGATGGAAAGATTAATACCAGGGAAGTGGCGTTGGGAGATGCAAGTGGTTGGTAACAATACTTTCAGAACATCTTTTCCCTCAAGGGTAGAACTGCTACGTATGATTGAGTGGGGCACTGTGTTGGTCAAAAACAGTAGCACTAAGATGATAATTGAGGAGGCAAGACAACGTGATAGGGCTAAATTTGAGCTGCCAAAAGTATGGGTTCAATTTACAGGGCTGCCTGAAGAGCTTAGAGATTTACTGGTAATATGGGCAATTGGTTCTATTCTAGGAATAACTAAAGATTTTGACATGGAGTTTACAAGGGCCCATGCAATATCCCGGCTGCAAGTGTTGGTACTAAACCCAGAGCTAATACCCAAGTCTGTTGATATTGTCATTGGGGAGAGCGTGTATGAGCTACGTTTCAGTGTTGAACCTGAAAACAGTAATCATACCCCAATGCTGATGGAGTTGGATGAATCGGGTCTGGTGCAGCTAAAAACGGCGAGAGAGAGGAGGATAGCGAGGGTAATGACAAGGTAGCAGATGGACAAGATAATTCAAATGATGCTTCTGAGAAGACAGGGGGATCAAACAGTTATTGCAACAAGGGAAAGGAAAAAATGACTTACAGAATAACAGTTCCGGGTTGGCTGATAAAAACGATAAATTGGAATGGGGAGAAATAACAGAGGAGTTAGAAGAAGAAGAGTTGAGATATGATGATGAATACCTTAATGAGTTGGAGCATGAATTACTGGGTGATTATCAGGAGAAAGGGGCAATTGAGGAGGTAACACCGATGGAAGTGATAGCTGCTGCACCGTTCACTGATACACAGGAGCTAGCTGTTACACCTTTAAGAAGGAGCAAGAGAAGAGCTTCATCGGCTGACCAAGAATCGGTAGAGAGAGCAGAAAAAATGAAGGCGACGCGCAACCTGGATGGCATGAATAAAGGTAACAGCGATATTCCTAACCTATCTTTTATGCAGTTTTCGAATGAACAGATCATTAGAAACCTGAATGAAGTAGGAATAATTTTAGGAAGTGACGAACATATTGTTAATGTATCAGCTTCTGGTATTAAGAAAACAGAGGAAGCAAGATTTTTGGAAAAGATAACAACATACAAGGTTGATTTGATTTTTGATAATGAACAAAAGAAAGTGGAAGAAGAGGAAGAAGTAGATAAGTTAATTCTAAATTCCCTATGTGGTGAAATCATGGATGAAGTGATGGATCTGGATGTTGCTTATCCTACGGATTGCAAAAGCATTCAGAAGAAAAAAAAACCATCTTCTTTGTCTTGTAAAAAAAATGGGAAAAAGAAAACCAAACATCATAGTGTTCAATGAAAGGTATGTTTTGGAATAGTAATGGGTTGAGAGACCTTAAAAAACATAAATTTACTCCAGATCTCACGAAAGAGCATAATTTAAATTTTATAGCCATTTCAGAAACTGGTTGGAGTGAGTTTAGGCCAAATGTTCTAAAAACCTTTGTGCTGGGAAGGAATTTATTTGGCATAGCAAATCTCCAAGAGGCAGGTCTGGTGGTATACTCTTAGGGGTTGATCTGAGTGTGTTTGATATAGGGGCTATTGGTGAAGGTGACTTTTTTGTGAAATTTCATTTATGTAATAAAAATGACAGTTTCAAATGGGCTTTAGTGGTCGTGTACGGTCCAGCTCAAGCACATTTGAAAGAAAAATTTCTAGCCGAATTAGTCTCCATGTGTTCCCATGAGAGTCTTCCCCTTCTAATAGGTGGAGACTATAACATATTAAGGAGCCCACTGGAAAAGAATAATGACAATTACAGTGACAGATGGCCCTTCATGTTTAATGCAATCATTGATGGGTTAAATCTTAGGGAACTAGAGTTGACAGGATGAAAATACACATGGGCGAATAATTTGGCAAATCCTACTTTCGAAAAATTAGATAGAATCTTAATGAGTACAGAATGGGAGCAAAAATTTCCGTTGTCCAATGTTCAAGTTATGAGTAGAGATGTATCTGACCATATTCCATTACTGCTAAGTACAGGAGAAACATCATCATCGCGTAACCCTCCTCAATTCAAATTTGAATTAGGCTGGTTACTTCGTGATGGTTTTACTGACATGATTAAGGAGATATGGACAGACATGAGGGTTGAGGGTACCACCCTTGAAAGATGGCAACGTAAAATCAGAAAAGTGAGGCAATTTTTGAGAGGATGGGCCAAAAATGTAAGTGGACAATACAAGAAAGAAACGAAGAAAATACTAAATAAGTTGGATGAATTAGACAAGAAATCAGAGATAACATTTTTATCACAAGAGGAGATAGATCTAAAACATTGTCTCAGTAATAGATTGGCTATGATGTTAAGGGAGGAAGAAATCAAGTGGTACCAAAGAGTGAAAGTAAAAGATTTATTGGAAGGGGATTCCAATACTAAATATTTTCATCTAGTAGCCAATGGTAAACATAGAAAAACACGTATTTTTCAGCTCCAACGTGAGGGACAAATAATTGAAGGTGATAACGCTTTGAAAAAATATATCACATCATATTACAAGAATCTATTTGGATCACCATTAGGGAATAATTTCTCTATGGATGAGACTCGAATTGAAGATATCCCACAAGTGACGGAGCAGGAAAATGAAGCATTAATCGAACAATTTACTGAAAAAGAGGTTAAAGAGGCGGTCTTCCAGATGGAACATAATAAAGCACCGGGGCCGATGGTTCCAATTGAGTTCTATCAAACTTTTTGGGAAACAATAAAAGGGGACTTAATGGCATTATTCCAAGACTTTCATGATGGCAGTTTACCATTGTATAGTCTGAACTTTGGAACGATCATTCTTTTACGTAAATGTAAGGAAGCTAGTAAGATCCAACAATATAGGCCAATTTGCTTACTAAATGTAAGTTTTAAGATCTTTACCAAAGTGGCTACCAATAGAATAAATGGAGTAGCTCATAAGGTGATCAGTCCGACTCAAACGGCTTTCTTACTGGGAAAAAACATTATGGAAGGAGTAGTAATACTGCATGAGGCATTACATGAAATGCATTGAAAGAAGTTAAGTGGAGTAATATTAAAAATAGATTTTGAAAAGGCGTAGGTCAAAGTGAATTGGAATTTTAAGCAACAGACCTTGAGAATGAAAGGGTTCTCTCCACAATTGTGTAAATGGATAGAATCATTTGTTAAAGGGGGCATGTAGGAATTAAAATTAACGACCAGATAGGACCAAATTTTCAAACAAAGCAGGGGGTGAGGCAGGGGGATCCATTGTCACCTACATTATTCAATATTGTAGTGGATATGCTTGCAATATTTATAAAATGCGCAAAGTTGGCTGATCAAATCAATGGCATCATTCCTTATTTAGTTGAGGATGGGCTGTCTATACTACAATACGCCGATGATACTATACTTTTTATGGATCATAATTTAGACCAAGCTAGAAATATGAAGTTACTATTATGTGCTTTCGAACAGCTGTTAGGTTTGAAAATAAATTTTCATAAAAGTGAATTATTTTGCTTTGGGCAAGCAAAAGAAGTTGAAGATCAGTATACACACCTATTCGGATGCAAACAAGGCTCATTACCTTTTCGGTATTTGGGCATTCCGATGCACTACAAAAAGTTCTGTAATGCAGATTGGAAAGTCATTGAGGAACGGATAGAAAGAAAATTGAGTAGTTGGAAAGGGAAACACATGTCAGTAGGGGGACGTTTGGTTTTGATTAATTCAGTCCTTACAAGCTTGACGATGTTTATGCTGCCATTTTTTGAAGTGCCGAAAGGTGCACTTGAAAAATTAGATTATTATAGATCAAGGTTCTTTTGGCAGAATGATAATCAAAAGAAAAAATATAGATTGACAAAATGGAGCGTTATTTGCCAACCAAAAGATCAAGGGGGATTAGGTATTCAAAATATTGAAATCCGAAATCAATGTCTGTTGAGTAAATGGATTTTCAAACTCATAAATGAGGAGGGCATGTGGCAGACCATGTTAAGAAATAAGTATCTACAGAAACATACAATAGGTAAAGTAGAAAAAAACCAGGTGATTCACACTTTTGGTCTGGATTAATGAAAGTTAAAGCTCAATTCCTAAATTTTGTTTCTTTCGAGTTGAATGATG
>BCLG01000635.1:153160-174550 GCA_001602295.1 Zoysia matrella | reverse complement strand
CCCCCCCCCCCCCCCCCCCCACACACACACACCCCACCACCACATACACACAAAAACTACAGATAAACTTCCATGTACAGGAAGTAACAAATGAACTTACTAAAATTTAATGTTATTTCAGAAAAAAAAAGCACCTTTCCCACACAGCCTCCCATTATGAACTTCAATAGCCCCCCACTGAACAGAAACTGCTACCTGAAAAACGGCAAGCCAGTCAATATCTCTGCAAACAAAATGCATTTGTGAAGCTAGAAGGATATATGTGCAATCAAAGAACAGAAATTCAAGGCCGAGCACTTCTCATTCACGATAAACCTAACTATAAGCCCTGACAAGCAAGGGGGAAAATACATCGGGTGGCAGACTCCCACCATAGCCATGGTTCTTTTCCCTATCCTGCCCATGATCATTCACTCACTCACTCACTCATTCAGAGACGGTCAAAATGTTCTACTGATAATCAAATATACTGCCAGCACCTGCACCGCACCACCCAAAACTGACTGCTACCAACGAATTGAGCATGCAACCTGAAGAATATACGCGGACCAGAGGCTTACGTGAAGCTTTGTTTTCTTTCCTGAAGCATTTCCTGCGCCACCGCATTTCAACTAAATCCCAAAGACTACGATTTGTACTGAAAAATACAAACCTTTCGCTCTATCCTCAATAAACTACAAGAATCGCCCCCGACTAGGTAGAGAGAACCCGAATCCTCAGAGCCCCCGCAACGGAATCCAATAACCATAGTCTGCCCACGGAGCTCTCTCCATTGCCAACCGGATCCATCGGGAAATGCATCGGGCCAACGAGGAACTGATTGATTCACCTGGGATCGAACCGGGGGAATCGTCACGCGGCCGCGGAGCCGACTCGTGTTATCGCTTCAACCGAGCCACCCCAACGCAGCCGACGCTCGCTTTATCGATGCTGAGGGGCCGGCGAAGGGTGGGAGGAGTGGTCTGCCGGCGACGCCGCGCTGGGGATTCGTCGCGGGTTCACGCGGTGGGTGGAGATGAAAGAGGGGCTATTTTCTTCTCTCTTCTTCGTTTGTTTGACCGGTGTCATGTCATTGGCGTGTGTTGTGCATGCTTGCGTGGAAATTGGGCTCTTTTTTTGATTGCAGGATGTGAGAAGAGAACTTGCACCTTGGCCCGAGACTTTCAGAACACTGTGGGACTGTTAACAAAATTACTACTTTTCATTTCTAAACTGATATCGTCATTGATTGTAATATCATCTTTTTATTAAAACAATTAGTTCAAATATATAAAATTACAAACCATGTTTCAATTACCTTTGATCATAAAACAAAATATATAAAATTTATTTTTTTAATAAGATAAATTATCAAAGTCGGTGTTAAAAATCAAAGAATACATTAATTCAAAAAGGGAGGGAGCACTTACTACTGGACGCTGCCTATTTTTATTACTAATCCCAGTGTCTGTGCTAATGTGCTAATGCTACGGTCTAAAAAAATATTAACTTAAAAAATAAATATTAATATTAAAATGGATTTATTTTATTTTTTAACAACTTATTTTTTATTTCATATATTTGTTTTGAGTAGTTGTGTTTTGTTAACTAACAATAGTTCGTGTGGGTTCAAAATCTGAGAGATCCGAAATAGTTCATCCATTAAATTATTAAGTAATATTTGTGGAGAGATTTTATTCGTCAGATTTGCAAGAAAAGAAAAGTAGATAGAATAAAGATAGAGATAAATATGTGCTATATGAAGATAAAACATAATAATCTTTTATGAAAAAAATGTTTTCCTCTGGTCAGTGAGGCATGTAATATGCTTCCAACTTTTACTCCCTTCGGTTTTTAAATAATAACACCATCCTTCTGTTCCCTCCATCCAAAAATAAATTTAACTTTGAGTTTTATGCTATCTAATTTTGATCAATAATTTATATATAAGAAATATTTTTATAAAATATAATTTATATTATTAAAATTTTTGGTTAAAGATATATTCCACTAAATATAGATGTAAAATTATTTTGGAATAAAGATACTAACATCAACTTGAGTTATTCATCTCATTAAATATCTTTCTGTGGACCATTTTTCATTCCACGTGGGCTGTAATTCTGTAGGCCAGATCGGCCGTCGGGCCAGCCCGGCACGACTAAACCTCATCCGTGCCGTGCCTGGGCCACTGGTGAAGCCCGTGGGCTGGTAAGGTTCGGGCCGTTAGCTTAGACGTGCCGCGTCGAGTGGCCCGTTTGTCCTGGTAATAGCGGCCCAGGTCCCGTGCGCGCCGATTCGTCGCCACCGCCGTCGACGCATGGTTCACCCTTCCCGTCCGGCGAGGCGGCGACTTCGGTCTCGTCCCGCAAACGGAATGTAGCTCCACCTCAGCATTCTCTCTGTCTCCTTGGTTTTGGGTCTCCTCCTACCACGCACCACCGCCGTGGGAGACCGCCGTGGATGGACATCGACAAGGGCAGCAGGATGGAAAATAAGGCAGGGGGGCTGCACCGCTGCAGTGCGTCGGTCCGGAGGATGGCGAGAAGGGCTCTGCGTAGACCTAATCCGAGGCCATTGCCGGAAGCGGGGGCGATGATTCCAGACCGGAGCGCACCTCCTAGGAGCAACGAGGGGTCGGAGGTCGTGGGGTTCCTCGTCCAGTCACGGCAGGGGCCGGGAGTGCTTCCGGGAGCTGGAAGGGGTCACCAGGTGCTTACATTGATCCTCAGATATGCCCAAATTGAATTATTGAAGCATAGTTCGCGACACATTACAAATGCAATGATTTGTCGTTCGATACTAACAATCCTCGGGATTTTGTTTTGCTTAAATTCTCTTCTGCTCTCCCAGACGGTGTGGCACTCCATTGCGTGCTATACTGCTATCAGCTTTATAACTCTGAAAATGGAGTTGGAATCATTGGTAGAGAATAGCGTGAAGATAAAATGATTCGCCGGATTTCCATCCTGGCATTGAATGAATTTTTGCACTCTCAAGTTTATCCTCTGAACTTGAAATTCATTCTCTAGGAACTTTATTGAGCCAAAATTTCTTAAATTCTAATGTGTGCACTAGTTTTAGTTGCCGCAGGAAAGTGAGAATGCAAAGATTGAAACATGATAATAATTTTTTTTTTGTCTACAAAGCCTGAATCCAGATGGAAGGATAGAGCCACAATTGAGAAGATCAAGCCACCATTAACAAGCTAGATCTGTGATTATTATTACCACACAGGCTACTTTCAGCAATGTCCTTAGCCATTCTTTTAGTCTGACAATAGTTTGCACCGTGCCTTATATAAGCTGTGGCTTGTATTATAAGTCTTTAAACCCACATTCCCACTTCCAGTATACCAGATATTATGGTGCTTGAAAATTCTTAATTAATATTAACACTGTATTAAGAAAATATGATATGTCACTGTAATTTTTTTATATGATTTAATGAAGTCTGTAAACAAGCAACCAAACATGCTTTAAACCTGGATGTTTCAGCAGATGGTAATCAGTGCAAGCTGTGCACGCTTGAGCATTTTGCACATCCACCAGAACATGAAAGCGCAATAGACTAATTATTCAGGAGCTTCATCTAATGCCCTACAAAATTGCAGGAACATATGGATCATCTGACCTGATAAAAGAGTCTATGCTGCAAGCATGCAGGCAATGAAGAGCTCAAGCATGGCACGAGGACTATACTTAATCCACTATGTTCTGACTGCACCTAGTCCAACGTGTCATGCTCACATTGAAACAAATGCAGGTTGGGAGGCTGGAGGTGAGCAAAGTCAACTGCTGTTCATTCCTGCACCGACAGCTTGCGTGCTAATTGTTTCATCACAAGATCTGGATCTAATGCTAAACTCAACAATCCTTCACTCATGCAGGTCAGTTTGCTGCCTATAATGCAGACATAGAGCATCTTAATCGAGCTGAGCTAATGATGATTCTAGGGTTGTGTGGCTTCTGTTGCAGCTCACCACTTTGCACATGAGGATGATCCTTGCTGTCTGCTAGTTCATTTGTTCAATTGCTTCAATATCCTTTGTTATATGTAGAGGCAGGTCAGAGACAATACACCATTGTGGTTTGCCCTCTATTTCATTTATGCTGAAAGACGTCTCAAAGCTTCCATTCCATTACGAGGACGGCTTGCAACCTGAGGTCTGTGAGCATGGTGTCTAGCCTCTCTCTAACGAGTCTACTGTTGAGGAAGAGCATGAAAGTAACTATCAAAACCATGGTTGTGATCTTACCAAGCTCTGGAGCATCTACAACAGCATTGATTATATTATTTGTTGTGATCTTGCGAAGCTCTGGAGCATCTACCAAGCTCTGGACCATCAGTAGAGGAAAGCAATGGAGGAGGAGCTAGCTGAAGAACTCCTCTTCTGTTTTGACTTCTGCAATGCCATGAATAAGAACTTTGTGGATAGCTACCCTTTTATGGATCCATAAAAAGGTTTCTATCCTCAAGACTCTAAACAAGAAGATTAAAGGGCAGACTGTTGCACGTAGCTCCCGCGTGCACAGGTCCAGGGAAGGCTCTGACCACATTGGGTCTTTTGCATGCAGCCTTTCCCTGTATTTCTGCAGGAGGCTGTTTCTTGGACTCGAACCTGTGACTTCATGGTCACAAGGCCACAGCTCTGCCCGCTGCATTAAGGCTCCCTTTCCATTATCATTGGTTTGTCAAGGAAAATGCATATATGATAGATCTGATGTTCATATAATAGAAAATGCACATAGCGCAATTCAATCGGGAATCAAAATTGAGTCTTTGGCCTATTTCTGTAGTCAATTGCATTATTATTTTTTACGAGGAGTTTTCTTCTCTAGTGGTAAAAAATTTCCTTTTTTAGGCATTGTGCAGCTGCTAGCTTAACAATAAAATGAAATTCCTCAGGAGATAATGAATTTAGCACAATGAAATTCAGTGTGTTTTTTGTTCTCATATTGCTTTGCTCATCATTATTTGAGAATCAGATAATAAGTTAATGATGTTTTATTGTTTTCTAAGGATGTTTCTGAGAGAGGGAGATCTGTGGTAACACCTGCACACATTACACGCTTGAGCAGATTCTTTGCTTCTCATACTAGCGATATGACAGTGACACATATCCAATTATTGTGAAGCTGCGCTAGACAACTGCAGAATCACATGGAAGCTCCAGGTGGCTATGCAGTGGAGGTGAGCAAAGTCAACTAGCTGTCCCTACTCCCCCACCACTGGCACTTTGCTTGTTAGTTATTCCATCCCAGAATCTGGATCGTATGCAAAATCTCACCGTCCCTCACCTGTGCAGGTGGGTTTGCCACTGATAAGGTGGACATGACAGCCTTGCCATCAAGTTCAACTAAGGATGCCCCTCTCGAGTTTGGTCGTTTATGTTGCAGCAAGGCAGCTGATTGCACATGATAATTATTCTTTCTGTCTGTCTGTTCATATGTGCATCTCCTTCCTCCACTTTCACTATATAAAGAGGGAAACCAAAGCCAGGAAGGCACCGTCGAATCGTATTGCCTTTTCTCTTGTCTTCTCCTCCTCTCTTCCATTTCAAAAGGAAACAAGCTCCACATCTTAGATTCCTCGATCAGAATGGCCTGCCATCAGAGATCCTCGAGTGTGCCGTCAAGCCCTCGTTCCAACAAGACTGCTGTCGAGGAACAGCTGCAGACCCTGAAGGCGACCATCTCTTCCTGTTCCGTGGCCCTTGAAACCATGCGTCATGGTTTTGTCAAGCTTGGGAGCATCTACAACTCCATTAATGAGCTGACATGCTTGCCTAGTAACCAGCGACAACAAAGGAAGGCAGTGGAGGAGGAGCTTGAGTGCTCTCTCGTCTTGCTCGACCTTTGCAATGCTATGCAAGAGAGCTTCGCAGAGCTCAAGGCTACTATAATGGAGGCGCAAGTCATTCTCAAAAGAGGAGATGCTTCGGCTATTCAGGCCAAGGTTCAGTCTTATGCTTGCTTGGCTAAGAAGGCGCTGAAGCAAATCAAGAAGATCAGCAGCATGGCTACTTCTGACGTTGAAAGATGCAGGGTTTTCAAGCTGTTGTCTGAAGCAAGAGATATCACACTGTCGATGCTCGAATTGACATTGGATCTCTTGTTAAAGCAGATTTCAGTGCCGAACTCCAGCAGATGGTCTATTGTATCCAAATCATTCCAGAAGAAAAGAGTAGTGTGTGAGGTGGAGCAGCTGCAGGTGTTGGAGTTGGACATCGTTGATCTTGAGTACGGAGTCGAAACTTTGTTCCGGAGAATGATCCAGAGCAGAGTTTCTCTTCTGAATACTCTTAGCTTGTAGATAGATACGAGAGCAACTCTAACCCTGCGATTGGCGTCCACCTTTTAAAGGATTTGCTGATCGAAACAATTTTGATGTATATATATGAGAAAAAGTATACAGAAACTTACTCAATTGAGAAGAAAAGTTTTGGTCCATCACCTCTTGTCAATTTAATTTTTTCTCAATTGTGGTATTTATGCTTTCCTTCAGTTATTGCTCTTTTTCTATATCATATATATCAAAGATAACAAATATTTACAGCGCTTGGCTAGCCATCATTGGACTGTTACATAACTGTATACTTTAAATTTACCAGTTCACATGGCATGTGCCTCAGCAGCAAGCTCAGGAATAGGATAAGGGGGATCTTGCTCTCTGAGACTTAAGAAACTAAGACTTGCCAGCTCCAAGCCACATAGCTTGGGCATTAATTAATTAGGATACGTTGTTTCAAATAAACAGCTTGTCATTACTACCAATTAGTGCGGTATATAATGGTGAATTGGTGATCTTTGCTTTGTTTAAGTGTTAACCCTGATTTCCCGTACCACTAATCGCATGTATTGTAGTGGTTCAGAGACCTTAATTGTTGCTTAATGTCAAGATGTAAGCTATTAAGAAAATATGGTTTGTCAGTATTATTTATTTTTGAATTTAACCAGCACCCCATAAATTTTAGTGTCAATAAGTGTCAAAATTCGTAAACTAGTAAACTGAATTGTTTCATATCTGCACTCTATACATGCATGAGTGGCTTTTTTGCTGCAGGTCAAGATGAAAGTGAGATTGACTAATTTTTCAAGAGGTTCATCTGGTTCCCTACAAAATTGCAAGAGCATAAGGATCATCTATCTAGATAATGAAGGCTACGGCAATAAGAAGCAGACAACGCACGAGGACTGTACAGAATCCATCATGTAATGCTCAGATCGGAACCAAAGTGGCTTGGGAGGCGAGTATAGAGGTGAGCAAAGTCAACTGTTGTTCATTCCAGCACCAACAACTTGCGTGTAAATTAATTCTGGCACGATCTATATCTGATAAAACTCAACTTCCTTCACTCGTGCAGGTCAGCTTGCTTCCCGTAATGCAGACATGAGCATCTTAGTCAAGTTGAACCAATGATGCTTCTTGGGTTGTGTTGCTTCTATTGCAGCCCACTGCTATCCTACACATGAGGCAGATTCTTGCTGTCTGCTACTTCAGCTATCCAATTGCTTCAACACAACTAGTAACATATAGAGGCCGGCCAAAGGCCCTTCATAAGCTTCCATTGCATTCCAATTGCGGGTGGCCACATGAGATATGGAGTGTGGCGATCATATCTAGCTTTTGTGACCATCAAAACCATGGTTGTGGTCTTTACCAAAGCTTGATGGTGTCCACAGCACCATCAATGAGATCACATGTTTACCCAGCTGAGGAATGTAGTGGAGGAGCTGGAATACTCCCTCATCATTCCTGAATTCTGCAATTCCATGACAGAGTTTTGAGAAGATCAAGACCAGCTTCCAGGAGATGCAACCGTTTCTCGAAAGTGATGGAAAGGCTTTTCAGGTGAACGTTCAGTTTCTTGCTCACTTGGCTATATGGACTGAGAAGCACTTGAAGATTTTCGTGTCAATGTTCTGGTTTTGGAATACATAATGGTCAAGATGTTGTCTGAAGCAAGAGAGAGCTGCGTCAACGCTCCAATCGGCATTGCACTACTGAGCAAGGTGTTACGCTATAAGTTGTAGCTAGGAAGTGGTATCTTTTTTCCTAGGACTCACGTACAAAGAGAATTATGAAGGCAATTGCACGAGTTGGGAGTTCGACACTGTTGTTGTTGAGAGCAGAGTTTAGACTTTGTTCGTGAGAAAAATCCATGCCTGAGTTTCGCTCCTTAACAATCTCAGCTTTTTGGTCATATAACAACACTCACCCTTATGATTAGTATCGTTTGAGGTTTAGATGATCATCGAAGCAATTTTTATGTATATATGATAGAAAATGCACATAGAGCTGTTCAGTCAGAAATAAATAATTTTGGCCAATTTCTACAATCAATTGCATTATTCTTATTTCTACGAGGAATTTGTTTGTATCTATGCTCTCCCATGATTCTAAAATTTAATTTTTCGTGGCCATCATATAGTGGGCAGCTAAACAACAACAACAAAAAAATTCTAGGAGATAAAGAGTAGTGTCTCCGTTTTTAAATTGTTTTCGTTAGGACAAGAAACCTAGTGCATTTTTGAACTAAAATTCTTATCTTAATGACAAAATTAAAAAACATAGGGAATATTAATATAGTGGAATTCTGAATCTTTTTTTCGTTCCATATGTCTTTACTTACCACCATTTGATAATGAGACAATGAGTTGATCAAGCTATATATTTTTTTCTCATAGGGATGGAGATCTGTTGCAACACATGCACATCTTACATGCCGAGCATATTCTTTGCCTGTGGCAATAGCGGCATGGCAGCTCGATAAAGACTCAATTATTCTGGAGCTGCACCACAATGAGCTAGATAACTGCAGAACCTTACAGATGCACGAGGAGGTTGTGTTGGGAGGAAGCAATTGAAAATGCAGACATGACACGAGGCCGACCATTAATCCAGAGTGTAATGATGTGATCAGATCAGAAGCAAATGACCAAAGATTTACAGCTTGGGAGTTAGGAGCCTGCAGCTGCAGGTAAGCAATTTGATTATCCGATGTCCATATCAGAATCTCGATTAGATGCTAAATCCCACTGACGCCACCATCCCCCACCCATGCAGGCAGGTTTGCCACTGGTAACCCAGACATGACAGCGCAATAAAGGTCAACTATGGAAGCCACCCTCAGGTGGGTGGCATTTGCTGCAGCTGCAGGCTTGCAGCAATGCAATTGCTTACACATGAGATTGATTCTTTCTGTCTTCCATATCCTATGTGCAACTCCTTCACTATATAAAGAGGGAAACCAAAGTCGGGCAGACACCATTGCACCGTCTTGCCTTCTCTTCTCTTCCATTTCGAGAGAAAAGCTCCACAAAAATAGCTTTCTCTGTCATCATGACCTGCCACCTGAGATCCTCGAGTCTTCCTTCAAGCCCTCGCTCAAACAAGATCACCGTCGAGGAACAGTTTCAGACCCTGAAGGCAACCATCTCTTCGCCTTCTGTGACTATTGAAACCATGCATCGTGACTTCATCAAGCTTGGGAGCATCTACAACTCCATTGATGAGCTGACATGCTTGCCTAGTAACCAGCGCCAGCAGAGGAAGGCAGTGGAGGAGGAACTCGAGCGCTCTCTCGTCTTGCTTGACGTCTGCAAAGCTTTGCAAGAGAGCTTCACTGAGCTCAAGGTTACTATTATGGAGGCACAGGCGGCTTTAAAAAGAGGAGATGATGCGGCTGTTCAGGCCAGGATTCGGTCTTATGCTCGCCTGGCGAAGAAGGCACTGAAGCAGATCAAGAAGAGGAGCAGCAAGGCCACTTCTAACATTAAAGGATGCAGGGTGGTCAAGCTTTTATCGGAAGCAAGAGAGATCACACTGTCGTTGCTCGAATTGACATTGGATCTCCTGTTGAATCAGATATCAGTGCCGAGCTCTAGCAAATGGTCTATTGTATCCAAGGCATTCCAGAAGAAAAGAGTTTTGTGCGATGTGGAGCAGCTACAGGTGTTGGAGTTGGACATCGTTGATCTTGAGCGCGGAGTTGAAACTTTGTTCAGGAGAATGATCCAGAACAGAGTTTCTCTTCTGAATACTCTTAGCTTGTAGATAGATACAAGATCAACTCTGACCCTGCGATTAGCATCCACTTTTTAAAGGATTTGCTAATCCAAACAATTTTGATGTATATATACGAAAAAAGTACACAGAAAGTTACTCAATTGAGAAGAAAAGTTTTGGTCCATCACATGTCCATTTATTTTTTTGTTTACGATGAAAATTACGGTATTTATGCTTTCCTTCAATTCCTACTCTTTTCTATATCATGCATATGGTAGCTCAAAGAAAATAAAACATATACAGGGCCTGTTTAGCCACCACCGCACTGTTACAGAACTGCACACTTCAATTTTACCATTGGTATTAGTGTTCACATGACGTGTGCCTCAACAGCAAGCTTAGGATCCATATATGGAGGATCTTGGTCGCTGTGGCTAAGACATGCCAGCTCCAAGCCACGAGGCTTGGACTATTAATTAATTAGCATACGCTGTATCCGATAAACAATTTGTCACTACTACCAATTAGTGCTGTCTATATTAAAGCTTATGTGATCTTTGCTTTGTTTAAGTGTTAATCCTGAATTTCTCACCCTTAACCGCAGTTTTTGTAGTGGTTCAGAGACCTTAATTGTTGTTTAAAATTAAAAACAAGTTATTAAGCAATTAGATTTGTTAGTGTGATTTTATTTTTAAATTTAATCAGCGCCCCCGCCATCTAAATTTTTGTATCAATAAATATCAAATTTTGTAAACTAGTAAACTGAATTGTTTCATCTCTGCGCTCTATGCAAGCATGAGTGGCTTTCTTGCCGCAGGTCAACATGAAAGTGCTCGCCCATGATTCAAAAGTTCCATTTTTGTGCATCATACAGCGGTAGCTAAGCCAGAAAAAAGGAAAAAAAAAAAGAAATTCCACAAATGATAATGACTACCAATGTAGTGGAATTATAAATCATTTATTTTTTATTCTCATATTGCTCTACTCACCTATATTTGATGATGAGATAATGAGTTGATTATGTTCTATATTTTTTTTTCCTCAGGACTCTTGATAGAGATGGAGATCTGTGGCACTGCATGCACATCTTACATGCCTGACCAGATTCTTTGCTTCAGGTCCTAGTGGCATGACAGCATTATAAAGTCCCAATTATTCTGGAGCTGAAGACAATGAGCTAGATGACTGCAGAAAAATGGAGATGCACAAGGAAGTTATGTTGGGTGAGAGCAATTGAAATCAGAGACATGACACGAGGAATACCATTAATCCAACATCTAGAGCTGTGATCAGGTCAGAATCAGATGACAAAATATAGCTTGGGAGTTGGGAGCCTGCAGCTGCAGGTAAGCAAAGCCAGCTAGCCATGTTTCTACTTGCATTGATTATCAATTATTCCATCTCAGAATCTCCACCGTCCCTAAACCATGCGTGCGGGTTTGCCATTGATAACCCAGACATGACAGCGTAATAAAGGTCAACTTTGGAAGCCACCCTCGGGTGGGTGGCGTTTGTCGCAGTTGCTAACACATGAGATTGATTCTTTCTGTCTGCCATTTCCAATATGCAACTCCTTCGCTATATAAAGAGGGAAACCAAGGCTAGGCAGACACCATTGAACAATCTTGCCTTCTCTTCTCATCCATTTCAAGAGAAGTTCCACGACTTAGCTTTCTCCATCATCATGGCCTGCCACCAGAGATCCTCGAGTCTGCCTTCAAGCCCTTTGAACAGGACCACTGTCGAGGAACAACTTCAGACCCTGAAGGCGACCATCTCTTCGCCTTCTGTGACTATTGAAACCATGCGTCATAGTTTCATCAAGCCTGGGAGCATCTACAACTCCATTGACGAGCTGGCATGCTTGCCTAGCAACCAGCGTCAGCAGAGGAAGGCAGTGGAGGAGGAGCTCGAGCGCTCTCTCATCTTGCTCGACCTCTGTAACGTTATGCAAGAGAGCTTTGCCGACCTCAAGAGTACTATTATGGAGGCACAGGCGGTTCTCAAAAGAGGAGATGATGCGGCTTTTCAGACCAAGATTCAGTCTTATGCTCGCCTGGCCAAGAAGGCGCTGAAGCAGATCAAGAAGGTCAGCAGCAGGGCTGCTTCTGACATTGAAGGATGCAAGGTGGTCAAGCTTTTAACGGAAGCAAGAGAGATCGCCTTGTTGATGCTTGAATCAACATTGGATCTCCTGTTAAAGCAGATCTCAGTGCCGAGCTCTAGCAAATGGTCTCTTGTCTCGAAGGCATTCCAGAAGAAAAGAGTTTTGTGCGAGGTGGAGCAGCTGCAGATGTTGGAGTTGGACATTGCTGATCTTGAGCACGGAGTTGAAACTTTGTTCAGGATAATGATACAGAACAGAGTTTCTCTTCTCAATACTCTTAGCTCGTAGATACATACAAGATCAACTCTGACCCTGCGATTAGCGTCCACTTTTTAAAGGATTTGCTGATCCAAACAATTTTGATGTATATATATATATATATATATATATATATATATATATATATATATATATATATATATATGAAAAAAGTACACAGAGTTAATTGAGAAGAAAAGTTTTGGTCCATCACATGTTGTCCATTTAATTTTTCTTTTATGATGAAAATCATGGTATTTATGCATTCCTTCAATTCTTACTCTTTTCTATATCATGCATATGGTAGCTCAAAGATAACAAAACATTTACTGGGCATGGCTAGCCATCACCAAACTGTTACAGAACTGCACCCTTCAATTTTACCATTAGTATCAGTGTTCTCATGGCATGTGCCTCACCTGCAAGCTCAGGATCCATATATGGAGGATCTTGCTCTCCGTGGCTAAGACATGCCAGCTTCAAGCCACGAGGCTTGGACTATTAATTAATTAGCATACGCTGTTTCCGATAAACAACTTGTCACTACTACCAATTAGTGCTGTCGATATTAAAGCTTATGTGATCTTTGCTTTGTTTAAGTGTTAATCCCGAACTTCTCACCCTTAACCACAGTTTTGTAGTGGTTCAGAGACCTTAATTGTTGTTTAAATTAAAACACAAGTTATTAAGCAATTATGATTTTTTAGTGTGATTTATTTTTAAATTTAACCAGAGCCCCAACCACCTAAATTTTTGTGTTAATAAATGTCAAATTTTGTAAACTAGTACACTGGATTGTTTCATGTCTGCACTCTATACAAGCATGAGTGGTTTTTTTGCTGCTGGTCAACTTGAAAGTGCTCACCCATGATTCAAAAGTTCCATTTTTGTGCATCATATGGCAGTAGCTAAGACAAAAAAAAGGAAAAAAAAAAAGGAAATTCCACAAATGATAATGACTATCAATGTAGTGGAATTATAAATCATTTCTTTTTTATTCTCATATTGCTTTACTCATTTATATTTGATGATGTGATAATGAATTGATTATGCTCTATATGTTTTTTTCTCAGGATTCTTGATAGAGATGGAGCTCTGTGGCATTGCATGCACATCTTACATGCCTGAGCAGATTCTTTGCTTCAGGTCCTAGTGGCATGATAGCATTATAAAGTCCCAATTATTCTTTAGCCGAAGACAAGGAGCTAGATGACTGCAGGACAATGGAGATGCACGAGGAAGTCATGTTGGGTGGGAGCAATTGAAACAGAGACGTGACATGAGGAATACCATTAATCCACCATGTAGAGCTGTGATCAGGTCAGAATCAGATGACAAAATATACCTTGGGAGTTGGGAGCCTGCAGCTGCAGGTAAGCAAAGCCAGCCAGCCATCTCTCTATTTGCAGTTTGATTATCAATTATTCCATCTTAGAATCTCCACCGTCCCTCAACCATGCGGGCGGGTTTGCCACTGATAACCCAGACATGACAGCGTAATCAAGGTCAACTATGGAAGCCACCCTCGAGTGGATGGCGTTTGTTGCAGTTGCTAACACATGACATTGATTCTTTCTGTCTGCTATTTCCAATATGCAACTCCTTCGCTCTATAAAGAGGGAAACCAAAGCTAGGCAGACACCATTGCACAATCTTGCCTTCTCTTCTCATCCATATCAAGAAAAGTTCCACGACTTATCTTTCTCCATCATCATGGCCTGCCACCAGAGATCCTCGAGTCTGCCTTCAAGCCCTGGCTCGAACAAGACCGCTGTTGAGGAACAGCTTCAGACCCTGAAGGCGACAATCTCTTCACCTTTTGTGACTATTGAAACCATGCGTCATGGTTTCATCCAGCTTGGGAGCATCTACAACTCCATTGACGAGCTGGCATGCTTGCCTAGTAACCAGCGCCAGCAGAGGAAGGCAGAGGAGGAGGAGCTTGAGCGCTCTCTCATCTTGCTCGACCTCTGTAACGTTATGCAAGAGAGCTTTGCTGAGCTCAAGGATACTGTCATGGAGGCACAGGCGGTTCTCAAAAGAGGAGATGATGCGACTTTTCAGGCCAAGATTCAGTCTTACGCTCGTGTGGCCAAGAAGGCGCTGAAGCAGATCAAGAAGATCGGCAGCAAGGCTGCTTCTGACATTGAAGGATGCAGGGTGGTCAAGCTTTTAGCGGGAGCAAGAGTGATCGCCTTGTTGATGCTCGAATCGACATTGGATCTCCTGTTAAAGCAGATCTCAGTGCCGAGTTCTAGCAAATGGTCTCTTGTATCCAAAGGATTTCACAAGAAAAGAGTTGTGCGCAATGAGGAGCAGTTGCAGTTGTTGGAGTTGGACATCATTGACCTTGAGCGCGGAGTTGAAACTTCGTTCAGGAGAATGATCCAGAGCAGAGTTTCTCTTCTGAATACTCTTAGCTTGTAGATAGATACAAGATCAACTCTGACCCTGCGATTAGCGTCCACTTTTTAAAGGATTTGCTGATCCAAACAATTTTGATGTGTATATACATGAGAAAAAGTACATAAAAAGTTATTAATTGAGAAGCGAAGTTTTGCCCAATCTCCTGCTGCCAATTTAAATTTTCTATTGTGATAATTTTAATTGTGTTTATGCTTGCCTTTGATTCCTATTTTACGTGTGATATATCCAGTGCAGGACAGCATAAATGTAACAAATAGTTAGAGGTGGGTTTGGCTAACCATCGCTGGACTTCGTTATCGAAATGCACAAGTAGTACTATTTTACCGATGGTATTATTGTTCACATGACATATGTCTCAACAGCAAGCACAAGATCCTTTATACCGTGGATCTTGCTCCTAGTAGCTAAAACATAACATCAACTAGCCACGAGGCTTAGCAGTTAGCACACCCTGTTTCCAAGAAACCGACTTTCAATTTCCAACTGACATCAACAAAGAGTAGCTCAACCGCTGCTCCATCAACACGCTACTGTACTGCTTGTTCAAAGATCTTGCAATCTGGATCTGATAACAAATTAGTAGGAACTGCCCGTCCATCACAGGTTGATCATATGCTGAATTTCAGTTAGAGATGCCTCTTACTAACTCTTAAGCTGAACAAACGAAAAAGGAATAAAATGAGTTTATTGTGGAGATGGTGTTTTTAATTAATAGCAAAGGCAGCAAGGGAGACCTCCACTGTGATAATTTTATTAAACAAAATCAGAAGGTTAAAACTGCACTAAAACTTCTATTGGGATCGCTACGGTTTATTTTAAAGCGGATTTATAGAGATGGTTTTCATAATCTAGTTTATATGAAAACAACTTGGTGGAGGTGTTTGGAGACCTGTTTATAAAACTACTATTCTAGTTTTTTTCTTAACTAATGACCTGTTTCCAAAAAAAAAAAACAGGGCTAGTGAGGCAAAGGTGGGGTAATTACCACGGATTATTGGAGGGCAACACGTCTTTCGCCAGGTAGAAATTGATTTTAGCTAGTGCAGAGCACATTATGGGTTTATAAGAAACAAATATTCTAGCTTTCATAAATTGAAAAAGTTATCTCATTTGATGGCCCCAAAGTTTATTCTAAAAACCAGTTTCTTATAAAAATGAACTGGTGGCCCCACAGTTTATCACTATCACTGCTACTTAAAAAGCACAGTTTTTTTTATATACACACGATAAAAATATTTCTAACAGAGATAAGTTAGAGTACGTGCACACAGAAAATATATCTAGAATTATCTTTTCTTATGAATCTGACAGATAAAATCTCTCCATATACACCTCTTGCAAATCTAACGCGTGACCTTTTTCAAATCTCTCAAATCTTGACCCACAAACCAGAGCGGACTCACAAAGTATTCCAGGTGAGCTATGGAGGGACATACCCTGGAAATTTTGGCAAATCAGTTCAAATCCCCAAGGTTAGGGAGACTAGGAGGTTGTTTCTGTTACGTGAGCCTGAGAAGCTGTATCGATCAGTTTTTCTTTTTTTTTTTTTAGAACGTATCGATCAGTTTTGGATTAATATGACAATGCCATTATAATTTTGCGAAATTTAAAATATACCATTCGATTTTGACATATGATAATATTTTATCATATAAAACTTATGTTTTTTGAAATCATTATGAAACAAGCTTCTAATTCAAATTTGACTTTATTCAAATGTAAAAATGCTTATATTTTGAAACAGAGGTAGTATCAGGCAATATCGTGTTTAACATTAAGATAATGAGAAACGGGGGATGGTCAGTTTGTTAGCCCAACCCAGACGTCTGTCACTTGATCGTGATGCATATTAATACATATACATGATGGAATATACTCAGTATTAAATTTCTGCTACAATTATCAATAATTACCAAGATAATAAGTGTAAAAAAATATATCTATATTTGTTTATAAATTTCTAAAGCGCATCAATTTTTAAATATGATGTATGTAAACTTTAACCTTTTATTATGGTGATGAATAATGATGAATTATAATTATAATTTTAATATATTACTTTTTTAATATAATATTTTTTTTTTGACCGTATCCATGTCGCAACGGGCTGTTGTCATGCTGTGTCAACCGAAAGCCCTATATCGGGTGGGCTGGCCCGTCGTGCAGTCAACCTGAGTACAGCCCTATAATTCGGTGGGCTGACAAAACATTTGATGGGCTAATCATTTTTGGGGTCTTATGACATAAAAGTGCACTATAGTTGTTTATTGGTTACACGTTGGCTGTGCTAGCCCAGGCTAGGCAGGCCATGGAGAAATGAGAAAAAGGTCCAAGAAATCAATCGAGCTGGGCCGCTGCCAGCCCAGCAATTGTGTTCGAGTTCGACACGGACCCGGCCGCTGACCGAACTCGAGGCCACCGCGTCCCGCGGTCGTCGGAGGCTCGGCACCTTATATATACGTGCATGGAAGGTCACGTATCCCTCCCTGCGCATCTCTTCGTCCATCGCATCGCCGCTGCTCTATCGCCGACTTCGCGTTGCCGTCGCGACGCGCGCAGGTCACGACTCACGAGTCACCCTACTCGGCCCTCCGATGGGCAACGCTACGGCAGAAGGCAGCGGCGGCGGTGCAAGCTCCGGCGCCGGCAAGAAGGAGATGCAGCTGCTCTCGGTCTCCTGGAACCAGGACAGCAGCTGCTTCTCGGCGGCGACGACCGCCGACTTCCGGATCTTCCGCTGCCACCCTTTCCGCGAGACGCTGCGCCGGGTCCGCGACGACGGCCGCGGGTTCGCCGGCGCCGAGATGCTGTTCCGCTTCAACATCTTCGCCACCTTTGCCTCCTCCTCCTCCTCCCGCAGCAGGGACAGATTCACGGTCGAGGTGTGGGACGACGTCCGGAACGAACGCGTCTGGCAGCGTTGCTACTCCACCGCCGTCCGCATGTCGCGGAACCGCCTCGCCGTCGTCCTCGACTTCGTTGTCTGGGTCTACGACCTGTTCAGGCCGGCGCGGCCGCCGTGCAAGGCGCTGACGGCGCCGAACCCGCGCGGGCTCTGCTGCCTCTCGAGCCACTCCGACGCGACGTCGGTCATGGCGTGCCCCGGGACGTTCCCAGGGCAGGTCCGCGTCGAGCAACTGGACACGGCGACCAGGTTCATCTACGCGCACAGCTCGGACCTCGCGTGCATGGCCATGACCGTGGACGGGACCGTACTGGCCACGGCCAGCGTGAAGGGCACCATTATCAGGGTATTCAACACCATGGACGGACGGAACTTGCCTGCAAGAGGTCAGCTCGCTTTCCAGTTACTCCGCTACGATTCATCCAGTATGCATGCATATGCGTGTTTGGAACACGATACATATCTTTTTCCAAATCTTGCTGAACGTACGCCGAGTGCATTTCAAATTTGAATTTGTTTGAATTTGCAGGTGCGCAGAGGGCGTGACAACGCCGAGATATACAGCATTGCCATCTCGCGTGATGTGAAGTGGTTGGCGGCGTCGAGCGACAAAGGAACAGTTCACGTTTTCAGTCTGGTCATCAGAGTCGCAGGGAGAGATGAACCTGACGTGCAATCGGCAGCGTCAGTTCCACAAACGGACACAGTGTCCAATGCAAGATCGTCCTTGTCGTTCATGAAAGGTACTGTTAGTGTATTTTTCAGTGAATTGTTGTGAATTACTTTACTTATGCGAAAGAAGGTTGTAAAGTGTACGCGTTATCTCGTTGCAAATTTGTTGGCTTATTTTACTGGTATTTACAGAAGTAATATGACCTCCAATACACATTGGATTGTTTCGTTCTTGACATGATATCCAATACACATTGTTCTCCTACATTTGTTGGCAGACTGAGGGTCACAAATAAGATTAAAAAAATAATGATGACCGGGGGCAAATTAACTCCTACCTTAGTGGCATTTGCCTAGTGGAAGCAAATAAATCCCTCTATGAATGCCCTACCTGAGCTAGATTACATAGTAGGAATCTGACTATGCCATTTCGTCGCCACTACCCAACAACAATGCAAAAAATGGGCGCATTAGGGTTAGGGTAAGAACAATAACTGATTCAATGGTGACGCTTCGTATGTTGATTGGTGGAGATTGTACTTTTACCCATAGATACAAGCACCGCATATTTTTGTCGCCTTGCCAAAGATTGTGGTTGCACTTCAGCGAAACTTTGGGAGCGTTGCGCATTTAGCCGTTAAAGCCAAAATGGTGCTTTTGTCACCCGTTTTGATGGCATATCTCTTTTCTAACAAATAGTAACTAACTAACGGGTACCGAACTCTGCATGCAACCTACGCAACAGTTTTTTTTCAATTTAGTAAAGTACAAGTACGACAAATGCTCTTGTCGCATTCCAAATAGGGCTAGAACGTCAACGCAACAATGACAAAATAGTGGATCCTTGAATTCTGTCCACTTGTCCACTACTTAAAAGTCCAGTTAAGTTCATCAAAACCGTAGAGATTGTGCCGGGGCTTTCGGTCCTAGAAGCAAAATGGTTCGGCGAAAAACTTTCATGTTTGAATTGATACATGGTCTCACATTTTGGCAAATACCACACGTTCAATCCTCCTCCTCTAGCTCTCATCTAACTAGATATTGTGTACAGTAGGACCAAATACAGTCCTCTAGCTCTTTTACGGAGGCAGGGACAGCTTCACTTGCGAGGTGTGGGACGACACAGGAACGAACGAATTTGGCCGCGCGGCTACTCCACCGCCGTCCGCATGTCGCGGAACCGTGTCGGCGTCGTTCTCGACGGCGTGGTCATCGTCTACGACCTGTTCAAGCCGGCCGGCGACGGCGAGGCCGCCGTGCAAGGCTCTGCTGCCTCTCGTGCCACTCCGACGCGTCGACGGTGTTGGCGTGCCCCGGGACGTCGCGAGGGCATGACAACACTGAGATATATAGTGGTTTGCGGTGTCGGGCTGGGCAAAGGAACAGTTCATGTTTTCAGCCTGGTCGTCAGAGACGCAGGGAAAGATGAAGATGGCGTGCAATCAGGCAGCGTCTGTTCCACAAACGAATACAGTGTCCAACGCAGGGTGAGGACAAATTCTGTTTGCAGTAGCGACACTATTCAAATCGCTTCCACGACAAGGTATTGTTAGTGTATTTTTCACTGAATTGTTGTGAATTACTATGCTTCTGTGAAACGTTGTAGTGAAGTGTACGCCTTATCTCGTTGCAAATCTGTTGGCTTACTTTAATTTTCTGGTATCTCGTTTCAAATCTGTTGGCAAACAAAATTTTACTGGATCCTAATCAACGCCAGAATTATTACAGCATTTTCCAAAAATCATCTGAATAATCCACCACTTTGCACTACATAGTTTTCTAATAATGAAAATATATTTTGTTTCAATGTACTGTTTGGTTTGTCCACTTACTGCGTTACAATTTCATCTTGGTATTGATTACTTCCCTGAACAGTTTAGTTAGATTCACGCCATTGTGATTTTTAATTAGTACTATACAAGTTGGGTTTTGGGTTTTAGAATTTTTCTATACCAACATATATATCTTTTAATGATAATACAAACTTCTTCTACGTTTCAAATTTTCCAGGGGGTTCTACCAAATTATTTCAGTTCAGAAATCACACACTGCATTGTTGCATTTGGAGAACCTGACACTGATCGTAAGCATGGATGGCAGGTAACTATTCTCTTAACATGCTTATAAGAGAATGTTGATCCTATTGAATATCAAAACTATGATGACGAAACTCACGCAAAGTTTCATAGGGAAAGAAAAAAGAATGTTCACACTATGTTCTTCTCTGGCATTTTCCATTTTTTTTTGGAAATATGTGGCCGTTCCTTTCTTACCATTGAATGATTGCATCATTATTCATTGTTCAGAATGAACACGATTAAAATGTATTGTTCAGTTGCAATAGTTCATGGATACTGCTGCTGCTGTGCCTTCTGCTCATTTCTTCCATTTTTGATGTTTTGGGAAATGATAGTTTCCATAGGTACAGCTTTGACCCAAGAAACGGTGGGGAGCTGATGAGGAGGTATATTTCCGGTTTCTCAAAGATAAGAATTCTTGTCAAATTAGGACTCTAATTACAAATTGAAGCTTCAAATAGATACTCATCAAAGTACTGAGTTTTTGGTTGTTCAAAGAAGGTTCCACTCTTCAAGGCGTGTGTGTATCACTACTACAAAAACCATTTGTACAAGCGGTCGCTGGTAATATTTTAGGAGGGATATCTCCTCATGAGGAGCTGTAATACGAAATTTTCAGGTTTATATTGATTCTAGTTAGTTTATCCTTGTTAGTTATACTACCGCCTCTTCCATTTTTCAGGATTGTTTGGTTCTCTTGGCATGATATTTTGGCAAACTCTTGTCACATCCCAAAAATCATAAACCAAGAAAAATGGGGAGTTTTCAAAATTTTATTTTTAGCCCTTTTTAAAACTTTTCCCAACTTGAAACTAACTAGAAACAATATAGCAAGTGGAAAATTTCAAAAATTTAAAACTTGAATTTTGCCAAGTGTTTGATTTTCTCGTTTTCTCACTCTGGATCTTTTGGAGTTTATTTGCTTGCCATATGGAATTTAGATTTTTCCTAAG
>BCLG01000635.1:125465-152117 GCA_001602295.1 Zoysia matrella | reverse complement strand
GGAGCGTGTCCAGACCGCCGGGGCGTGCACAGAGCGTGTCCGAGACGCGCCAGAGCGCGTTCGGAATGCCCAGTGCGTGTCCAGGCCAACACGCGCGCGTTGAACAGTGAGCGCGGCCCTGGTCCCCGACTGGAGGGCCGCGTGACACGGTGAGTCGCCGCACGCTCACACACGTGTCCGCGGTCGCGGACACGGACCCGGCTACAAACCGGTGTCCACGTGTCCACGGACACGTCACGACTTTCGCGTGTCCACGGACACTTCACAGCTCACGTGTCCACAAATCCACAGACATGTCACGGTTCACGTGTCCACAGAGAAATCCTTGATTCTGAGCACCCGTGTGTCCGAGGAACGTGGACACATGCCGAACCATATGTCCACATAGATTTCTCCACAGTCCGTCACAACACCTTGTTGGCCACTTTGCCGTCACATCTTAGCTTCGATCACAACCACCAACCTACCGTTAGAACCGTCACTACAAGCCCCAACATCCTAGCCTATCCAAACTCCATGAATCTGTTTGGTGCTTGTTTCTTTTGTAGTTTTATAGCTTTTCCTTTAGTAGTCTTATTGTGATTGTTGTTTGTAGCTGAAGAAGAGCCCGAAGAGGAAGGAGAGTCCGAAGAGCCCGAGTATGAAGAAGAGCTTGAAGATACCGCTGAAGGCAAGTCCTAACACCCCCTTGAACCACATTGAACCCATATTTTACTGCTGCACCTATAGAGCCTAATTCTTGCTTATTTTACAAATTGTGTTAAAACATTGTGTAGCTAAATACCTACTTGATTCTAGGTATTTATATTAGTATCAGTTACTTGCTGTAGTTAATATAATTTACCACCTTGTTAGCTGTTGGTGACACACCCTTGTTAACCATAGGTCTCCCGTCTTTAAATACTTTTAAAGAACGGAGAGTTGCCTTGTTTAGTAGAATGCTTAGGACCCCAATTACGGTGTCTCGCACTGCTACACCATATAACATTTATTGACAAAATGCGTTAAACTGTGTTTGGTGGTGTGTGTAAATAAAATGGAATGGGATTAGTTCAACTAGTGCTAGGTGAAGATGGGTGATTCTGGTCGTGGGGTGAGGCTCACAAGAGGTGATGGTGATAGGTGTATAGTCTTCAGTGTGGTCCACCTGCCATGGATGAGTCCGCCACCCCTACTATATAAGGACTAGTTCGTTAGTCCTCGGCTTAGCAATTTCGTGCAACCACAGAACCTGTACATATTGGGCAGGACTTATCCTCGCACTATATAAGTATTCTACAACCTGAGATGGTAAGAACAGTGTTTGGGAAGAACCTGTACATATGGTAAGAACAGTGCTAGTGCGAGGATTTCAAACTGATGATATGCCCATCACCGCACCAAGATTAATACCATCTACTTAGTGTAGAAGTTCAATTGTATAATATAGTCAAGGAACTAGTCACCAAAAAGCACGTTCAACACATCAGCACACGTTGGTGCATGTGTCACCTACTCGCACTAGCAGCATAACTAGATACACGACCACCTACGAGCATGTTAGGAATAAGCATATACTGATTAGAATACTTATGCATCTACCTTGCATTAGCACACACTAGTACACGTACAATCATAGGTCATGTTCACATATTAAAACAATGACACTTCGATATAAGTACAGATCGACGATAAGTGCAAGTGCACAATACGCATGGTTAACTCATTCATGAGCCCATTTCTCGGAATCACACACCGTGCACTCACGACATAGCTTAAGCACTAAGTATCAATTAGAATAAATCTAATTGCCAACAAATAGTAAATAATTCTAAATTATTAAGGTATGCACAAAATGACATAAACTACACACCGCGTTCCCACTCGTACTAGCGAGAATGCATGTTAACCCTTCACTGAACCTCACTCTAAGTCAATAGGCACTGCAACATACATGACTTGCCCTAAGTTTTCCTCGCGGTGTTATCTGGTTCTTAGTTGGAGTTCTTTGATTTTTATCGCTCCTTCTTGAGTTTTCTCTCTTTTGCAGTAGTTTTATTAGGCTTTTACTTGGCGTAGATAACGTTGAGTGTAAGGAAGAGTTAAACCTCAAGAAGAACCAGAAGGTCTACGTATGAAAGAAGCTCGTAGATTGGGCGCGAAGCCAGAGATTGAAGGTTGAGATCTTAAAGAAGAAGCCTCCAACCTCAAGCTTGAAGATTAAGGAGTTTGCAGGCAAGCTCTAACCTCATATTGGAACCTATATTTTGCTAATGCTCCTATAGCGCCTATTTATTCTGCTATGCATAATATTTTGGTTTGAAACGTTGTGTTAGTCATAATCCTACTTGTTCCTAGGTATTTATATTTATGTCAGTAACTTGCTGTATAGATATGAATACCTTCCTTGAAAACCATTGATGAAGTGTCCTTGATAGCCATAGGGATTCCGTTCCTCGATAGTTTTACGGAACGGATATTACCTTGTACTAGATCTGCTTAGGACCCCATTTACAGTGCTCCGCACCGCCGCACCATATACCATTAATTTGCAAAATGAGTTGAAAGAGTTTGGTGGTGTGAGTACAAATAAAAGGGGGCAGGATTAGAACAACTGGTGCTAGGTGAAGAGGGGATGCTTCTGACCGTGGGGTGGGGCTCACCTAAGGTGATGGTGATAGGTGTGTGGGCTTCGCTGTGGTCCACCTGCCGTGGACGAGACCGCCACCCCTGCCATATAAGGACCGGTTCGTTAGCCCTCGACTTGGTAATTCCCGTGCAACCACAGAATCTGTTCATTTTGGGCAGGACTTATTCCCTCTACGTATTCTTTCCACATCGAACCACTGGGGGGTCGGTAGTGAAGACACAAGGGAACAGGAGAAGGGCGTGAGATAACTCGTTGCCTGGCCTTCGACGATAATTGCCCGCGTCACGGAAGCGTAAGCCCGCGGATATAGCCCCTGGTTTGGTAATACCCGGGGATTGGAGGGGACCAGAAAAAGGCGTGAATGCGATGGATATTCACGACTCGGCTCCGGAAATGTACCGACGCGTCATCGACGGCCTGGAAAACCCCGAGGGATGGCCCCTGTTTGCACCTTGAGTGGAATCTGTGGAAAACTGCATAGATGTGGGATAAGCGTTATGCAACTCTAATGATCAGGAGTAGCATAACCTGTGGGTACAGTGTACAACCTCTGCAGAGTTAAAAATCCTTTCGGATAGGCCGTTGTCACGGTATTGACATGCTACTGTTCGGGCGTCCTACAATTAGATTTTCTATACTGCCTTGATGTGTGAGTGGGTGTAGCTACCCGTGCTTTGGAAAGTGTCTGGAGGGGATAGTGGAGGCCCTTCCAGTTAAAAACTAGGGAACTGACGGGAACGGTTTATACTTCCTCAAGTCCAACTTTTTAATATATGGATAATAAATGCTTTCACTCCCTTTTGAAATCTTCTGTAGTGAACCTTGCATAAAACTGGCTTTTTGCAACATGGACATTGCTGTCTCATCCTTGCTACAACCAATGTGCATCTATAGTTATACCTTTGCTTAGTGTTGGAGCTTGCTGAGTACTTTATGTACTCACCCGCCTGCATTTGTGGTTTTAGACAGTGAGGATCGCTTAGGTGTTGTGCTGGTTTCGTTCTGCTTCTCAAGTCTGCTTGTGGATTTGGACCCTGGTGTTCGCTGCCTGCTCTACTTTTAGTTGGTCAACCGGTGTAGGATCGTAGAGATCCTCATGGTGTGGCCACTAAAAGTCTTGCCTCAGGTTAGTTTTTTCTTTTGAAGTATGCTTTCGATATACATTCTGTTGTGTTGTGCGTATCAGCTACTGATCCAGGGACCGATACGTGTATCACAGTGCATCTCGGAAACGGGGTGCGCGACAGGGTGGTATATCACTGTTCTTACCATATGTACGGGATCTCGCTATATAAGTATTCCACATCGAGCCATTAGGAGGTCGGTAGGACACAAGGGGACATGAGAAGGGCGTGAGATAACTCGTTGCCTGGCTCTCAACTATGTAATTGCCCGCGTCATAGGACCGTAAGCCCATGGATATAGCCCCTGATTAAATAGTACCCGGCGTAGTAGGGGACCAGAAAAAGACGTGACTGTGGTAAATCTTCACGATCCGGCTCTGACAATGTATTGTCGCGTCATCGAGAGGGTGATACCCCGACGGATAGCTCCTGTGTACATCTTGAGTGGAATCTGTGAAAACATATGTAGTTGTGGGATAAGCGTTATGCAACTCTGTTGATCAAGAGTAGCATAACCTGTGGGTACAATGTACAACCTCTGTAGAGTGTAAAATCCTTCCGGATAGGCCGTTGTCACAGTATTGGCATGCTATTTGTTCGGATACCTTACAATTAGTTTTCTATATTATCCTTGACAAGTGAGTGGGTGTAGATGCCCGTGTTTTGAAAAGTGTTGGCTGTGTGCCGAGGGCCTGCATGGATGCGTGCTAGTGCCCAACTAAAACTTGGGAACTGATGGAAGGGGTGAAAGCTTTTCTCAGGTCCACCCTACTAAAAGATAATAAAAATCGTTTTCCATCTTGTTTAAAGACTTTTCCTTTAGGAAGCCCCACATAAAAACTTGCTGTGACATCTCGAATTTCAGGGCAAGTCTAAAAATGCGTAATTCAAAATTTTTATAACTTTAACCCTAACGTTTTCTTTCTACTTCTCATCTTCTCTTTTCTTTCCTATTTCAAAAGACAAAAACCTCACTAAATTAAAACCCAGGTAATTGGAAAATTTAAATACTTTAAAATTGAAAGTGTGTCGAGTGTTTGACCCCTTTTTGTTTTCCTTTTTCTTTCCGTTTATTTTCTTGTGTTCTTTTGAATTTCAAATTTATTTCAATCCTTTAAATTCTAAATCCGACAAATTCCTCTGAAATTGAAATTCATTCAACTCCTTCGAACCCAATACTTGTGAATTCCTGTCTTATCGAATTTCTTGAATTCCAGACCCGCTTAATTCCCTTGAAACTTATTTACTTCATTCAAATTCATTTACTCCATTCAAATAGTCATTTATCCTCCGAATTTCATAGAATAAAATCTATTCATAATTTGAAGATAATCCTAAAACGAAAGTTGTTCATCTTAAAAGTTACTTCAACTCTGCAAAATTTCACGTTTATCGGAGCTCAAAAGGTTGCTCTTTTATAAGAAAAACAGAGAGCTCCTGCAGGAATTTCGGGAAAATCTGGAAAATGGAAAAAGTCGCAGGCCCCACCCGTCAGCGCCTCCTCCTTCCTCCCACTCTCCTCTCGGTCTCTCGCACCTGCCAGCGCCGGCGCAGCGCTGTCACTCACCAGCCATGCGCCGCGCATGCGCCCCTCGCCGCTGCCGCGTGCCTGTACACGCGCTGCCTGCGCACGTCGTGCAGTAAAGTCGAGCCCCATCGCTTCTCTCCCTGCTCGCGAAGCCAAACACCACGGTGCACCGCCCGTCCCCTGTGCCGCCGCGATTCTGCCTCCTCTGGCGAGCAGCCCCCTTCCGGCATCGCGCGCGCTGTCCCCAAGGTCTACTCTTCCTCCGGAGCGCGCCGATTTCGGGCGGAACTCGGCCGAAGCCAAGCCCCGCCGTGCGTCCAGCCGCACGCCGCCCTCACTCGTCGCCGGCTCACCCTGGCCCCTCTCTGGCGCGCTTGATCCCGTGACGAGGCTCACCGCACTGTCCTCTAGCTCCTCGGCCTGAGCCCCCAAGCTTCCCCAACACCGTCCGCCCTGTCACCGCGCGCCACCGCCGTCGCGCCGTCTCCTCTGATGTCGGCTGCGCATGGCCCTTCTCTGACGCACCTGAGAACAGGGACGGCTCGGCCTTGCTGCCCTCTTCCTCCACCTCGACCCCGTCTGCCACTGAAGCACATCAATTTGGGCGGCACCACATCGGAGCCGCGTCTCCGCCGAAGCCCGCCGTCGAGTTGCGGCCGCCTCTGTCGCCGGTGTAGCTCTGCGCCTCCCTGGCTTCCTCGAGCCCGTGGCGAGGTCCAGCACACCGCTCTGCCCTTCCTCCACCGAGGCCCTAGCCTCTCCGGCCGGCTTGCCGCTGGACGCCGGCGAGGTCCACGGCGACGGGGTGGACCGGGCCCTTTTCCCCACGTCCTGGACAGAGGCCACGGCCTCAACAAGGCGATTGGTGAAGGCTTTCTTTTAGAAAAGCCCTCCAGCTCCTTTAGATAAAAGTCCTAGGTCCAATTTCATTTCAGGAAGTTCTACGATTTCTTGATTATTTACAGTATAGTCCTAAGCCTAAGTTTTTACAGAAAGGTCCCCCTGATCTCCTGTTTTATTACAAAACCCCGAACTTTCACGTGTCCACGGAAACCCCGAACTTTCCCGTGTCCACGGAAACCCCGAACTTTCACGTGTCCACGAAAACCCCGAACTTTCCCGTGTCCACGGAAACCCCGAACTTTCCCGTGACCACGGAAACCCTGAACTTTCACGTGTCCAGGAAAACCCCGAACTTTCACGTGTCCACGGAAACCCCGAACTTTCCCGTGTCCACGGAAACCCACAACCCCGAACTTTCCCGTGTCCACGGAAACCCACAACCCCGAACTTTCCCGTGTCCACGGCAACACACGGAAACCCCGAACTTTCCCGTGCCCAAGGAAACCCCGAACTTTCCTGTGCCCACGGAAACCCCGAATTTTCCCGTGTCCACGAGAACCCCGAACTTTCATTCTCACGTGTCCACGAGTCCCCGAACTTCCACAAAACCCCGAACTTTCACTCTCACGTGTTCACGAATCCCCGAACTTTCACAAAACTCCGAACTTCCACTCTCACGTGTCCACGAATCCCCGAACTTCCACAAAACCCCGAACTTTCATTCTCCCGTGTCCACGAATTCCCGAGCTTCCACAAAACCCCGAACTTTCACTTTCACGTGTCCACGGACACGGTCACAGTACATGTGTCCACAGACACGATCATAGCTCACACGTTCATGTGTCCACGAACACGTCACAGAACTCTGTGTCCACGGAGAAATCCCCGATTCTGGACACCCGTGTGTCCAGGGGCCGTGGACACAGGCCGAACCACGTGTCCACATGATTTTTCTCGATTCTGGACACGCAGGTGTCTAGAGGCCGTGGACAGAAGCCGAGCCATGTGTCCATGCAGCCTTTGTCAGTTTTCGGTCACAGACCAGCTGACAACATCACCACGAAGTTCGTCCCCTGTTTCACACCTGCACACACACACCCGACAGCTGTGGACACATGCCGGGTAGCGTGTCCACGGGGGAGATTTCCTGTTTTCCATCGTGAACACCTTGTTCGTCTCACCACCGCCACCCCTCAACTCCGTTTTCAGTGAGTTTGACACCGTTGGAACCGTTGTCTCAAGCTCCACCACATCGAATCATCCAAACCTCAGTCAACATTCGATCTTGCTGATTTGTTTTAATAGTAAGTCCTTCGCTGGGTTTAATCGTTGTTCCTTCTTTTGGTTTTAACTTTGTTAGTGCGAGTCTTAATTTATGATGCATTCCTAAACATAGGTTCATAATAAGCTAGTGTACACGCCACAGCATAGCATAACCCCATTATTTAGCACACATTAGTATGCGCACCCATGTTAGCACTAAATAACCTAACTTAAAATTAGAATTATAGAATTAATAGTTAAACCTAGGAAGTAATTAAACACTTTAGTTAGCAGCCCATAAGCAACCTGCCATGCAGTCACCCATGTAAGGGCACCTTTTAGCGCTTGTGCCACTTGTTAGTTTTAGTAATTTAATTATATTATATAAAATAAGTTAGGTAATTAACCATTAAGCACCTAAAGTAGTATGTTCATATAGGTATAAACTAAATAACTAACAATAGCAATATGCCCATCACCACATCATAGTTAATGCCATTTATTTAGTGTAGGAGTTCAACTGTATAGTAGAATCAAGAAATATTCACTAGAAAGCCTGTGCAATATATTGGCATACACTAGTGCACGTGCCACCTATTAGCACAAACGATATGATTATTTAGTTAATAGCTCTAAATTAAGGTATGCACAAAATGACATAAGCTACACACCGTGTTCCCGCTTGTACTAGCAAGAATGCATGTTAACCCTTCACTGAACCTCACTCTAAGTCAATAGGCACCGCAACATACATGACTTTGGATTTTATTAGGCTTTTCCTTCGCGTAGATAACGTTGAGTGTAAGGAAGAGTCAAGCCTCAAGCGGAACCAGAAGGTCTACGTACGAAGAGAAGCTCGTAGATTGGGTGCGAAGCTAGAGATTGAAGATTGAGATCTTGAAGAAGAAGCCTCCAACCTCAAGCTTGAAGATTAAGGAGTTTGTAGGCAAGCTCTAACCTCATATTGGAACCTATATTTTGCTAATGCTCCTACAGTGCCTATTTATTCTGCTATGCATGATATTTTAGTTTGAAACATTGTGTTAGTCATAATCCTACTTGTTCTTAAGTATTTATATTTATGTCAGTAACTTGCTGTATAGATATGAATACCTTCCTTGAAAACCATTGACGAAGTGTCCTTGATAGCCATAGGGATTCCGTTCCTAGATAGTTTTACGGAATGGATATTACCTTGTACTAGATCTGCTTAGGACCCCATTTACGGTGCTCCGCACCGCCGCACCATATACCATTAATTTGAAAAAGGAGTTGAAAGAGTATGGTGGTGTGAGTACAAATAAAAGGGAGCGGAATTAGAACAACTGGTGCTAGGTGAAGAGGGGATGTTTTTGGCCGTGGGGTGGGGCTCACCTGAGGTGATGGTGATAGGTGTGTAGGCTTCGTTGTGGTCCACCTGTCGTGGACAAGACCACCACCCTTGCCATATAAGGACCGGTTCGTTAGCCCTCGACTTGGTAATTCCCGTGCAACCACAGAACCTGTACATTTTGGGCAGGACTTATTCCCTTTAGGTATTCTTTCTACATCGAACCACTGGGGGGTCGGTAGTGAAGACACAAGGGAACAGGAGAAGGGCGTGAGATGACTCGTTGCCTGGCCTTCGACGGTAATAGCCCGTGTCATGGGAGCGTAAGCCCGCGGATATAGCCTCTGGTTTGGTAATACCCAGGATTGGAGGGGACCAGGAAATGGCGTGAATGCGGTGGATATTCACGACCCGGCTCCGGGAATGTACCGACGCGTCATCGACGGCCTGAGAAACCCCGAGGGATGGCCCCTGTTTGCACCTTGGGTGGAATCTGTGGAAAACTGCGTAGATGTGGGATAAGCGTTATGCAACTCTAATGATCAGAAGTAGCATAACCTGTGGGCACAGTGTACAACCTCTGCAGAGTTAAAAATCCTTTCAGATAGGCCGTTGTCACGGAATTGACATGCTACTGTTCGGACGCCCTACGATTAGATTTTCTATACTGCTTTGATGTGTAAGTGGGTGTAGCTACCCGCGTTTTGGAAAGTGTCTGGAGGGGATAGTGGAGGCCTTTCCAGTTAAAACTTAGGAATTGGCGGGAACGGTTTATACTCCCCCAGTTCCAACATATTAAAATATGGATAATAAATGCTTTCACTCCCTTTTGAAAATCTTCTGTAGTGAACCTTGCATAAAACTGGCTTTTTGGCAACATGGACCTTGTTGCCTCATCCTTGCTACAACCAATGTGCATCCATATTTATACCTTTGTTTAGTGTTGGAGCTTGCTGAGTACCTTATGTACTCACCCGCCTACATTTGTGGTTTTAGACAGTGAGGATCGCGTAGGTGATGTGCTGGTTTTGTTCTGCTTCCCAAGTCTGCTTGTGGATTTGGGCCCTGGTGTTTCGCTGTCTGCTCTGCTTTTAGTTGGTCAACCGGTGTAGGATCGTAGAGATCCTCACGGTGTTGCCACTAAAAGTCTTATATCAGGTTAGTTTTTCTTTTCGAAGTATGCGTTTGATATAGATTCTGTTGTGTTGTGCGTATCAGCTACTGATCCAGGGACTGATACGTATATCACAGTGTATTCCGGAAACGAGGTGCGCGACACTTGCTTTCCGCAAATCTTAAACCTCAAACCTCTCCTTGCTTCGCTCTTCGTGAACCTTACCCTCCTTACCGTTAGGGCTTGCTGAGTACGTTTGTACTCATCCTCTCTCTTGCTCGAGGATTAGAAGTCTCGCCCTTCGCTCGAGTGTTGCATGTGGTGTGCTAGGAGTTATCGAGTTGGTGTGATGTTTGAATAAGAGTCGTTGCGCTAACTTGATAAATGTAATATAAGCTATGTTTGTTAGATCTTTTCGAAGTCTTGTAGTACGTTGAACCCGTATGTGTAATAATATCACTTTGTTCTTAATGTGCGTACCAACTATCGGTTTAGGGATTGATACAGGAGGCGCAAGGGCTCTCCTTCCTGGAAGGGGGTCCTACAACTCTGGGGTCACAAATAAGATCAAATAAAAAAAAAATGCCGACCAGGCGCAAACTCAGGCCTTAGTGGCATTTGCCTGATGGATGCAGAATATCTCCATTAAATCCCTCTATGAGTGTACTACCTGAGCTAGATGACATAGTAGGAAGCAAATTATGCCATTTCATCACCATGACCCAAGCGCATTAGGGTTAGGGTAAGAACAATGATGATTCAATTGTGACGTTTTGTATGTTGATTGGTGGATATTGTTCTTTATGCATAGATACACGCACCACATATTTTTGTCGCCTTGTCAAAGGATGTGGTTGTGCTTTTGCGTGCCTTTGGGAGCATTATTGTGCATTTAACCGTTCAAGCCAAAATGTCATTTTTTGTCGCCCGTTTCGATGGCATATCTCTTTTGTAACGCATAGTAACTAACATAATGGATACCGAACTCTGTATGCAACCTATGTAACGTATTTTTTCCAATTTAGAAAAGTATGGGTACGACAAATGCTCTTGTGGCATTCCAAATCGGGCTAGAACGTCAACGCAACAACGACAAAATAGTGGATTCTGTCCATTTGTCCACTACTTCGTCCACTTGAGTTCATCAAAACCCTAATAGGTTGTGCCGGGGTGTTCGGTCCTCCCCGCAAAAATGGTTCGGCGAAAAACTTTGAATTGATACATGGTCTCAAATTTCGGCAAATGCCACACGCTCAATCCTCCTCCTCTAGCTCTCATCTAGGTATTGTGTATAGTCAGACCAAAAATAGTCAAGGTAATCACTACCACAGTGTTGGACTTTAATTACCTAATCAGGTACAAAATGAATTACTACTAGCACATCATTTTGGAATAAATTAATGGATTTCTCTCTCATGGTTAATTCCCCTTTTTTGCGAGTTTACCT
The DNA here is from genome assembly GCA_001602295.1 of Zoysia matrella. Lineage (NCBI taxonomy): Eukaryota > Viridiplantae > Streptophyta > Magnoliopsida > Poales > Poaceae > Zoysia > Zoysia matrella. The sequence goes on along the minus strand of BCLG01000635.1, from coordinate 140,839 downwards.
CCTCCCTTTCAGGGAATAGCCGAACAAATTAACTCTCACACCAGTTCACACCCCCATCCGTATCCATAAATCCTCGCCTCCCTCACGCGCCCCGCGGCACCCCACGATCGAGCTCCGCGCCGGCCACCAGCCGGAGACCTGCCCTCGCGCGCCGTGCACGCAAGACCTCGCCGGTTTTGTCGGGGGCGCCTCCCGTTACTGCTGACTCTCCATCGGCACCCAGGGACAGTCAGACTCCAGTGAAAAGGTGAGTTGTCTCGGCGCGCCGATGGCGTGCCGCCCGCACCCACGTACGCCGCTATAAGACCCGGCGCCCCTGGGTAGCCTCCACAACACTCACTAGCCTTTTCGCATCATTTCGTTTCCCGTCTCAGCCGTTGAGGAAGACGAGGAAAGAAGTGATGGCGACAAAGGAGGGTGCTGGAGCGATGACGATGGCGAGCTGCGTCGGGCGGCTGGGGATGGTAGCCTCCGTGGCGGCGAACGTGATCACGCTCGCGTGGTTCGTCCGCTGGCGCTACTTAGGCGGAGGGCGTGGATCCGGCAACCGCGGCTGTGATGGCGACGTCACCACCGTCGAGCCGTCGAAAGGGAAGCCGCCGGTGACCCCGGACTCCGTCGTGAACCTCGACCAGTGAGTGATCTCTCTCAACACCCGTTAGATCCACGTTTCTCGTCTGTGCCGTTGCGATCTGCACAAATCCATTTCCGGGAATTCTAGATCCATGCATGGCACTGTTCACCTTGCCCTTTTTTCTTGCCCAGCGGCGACCCGACCATGTACGTGGAGTTCTGGCGCAGGACGGGCGACCGCGCCACCATCGTGATCCCGGGGACCCAGACGATGAGCTACTTCTCCAACCTCGGCGGATTCTGCTGGTTCCTGGAGCCCGAGTTCGAGCGCGAGGTGCGCCGCCTCCACCGCCTCGTCGGAAACGCCGTGACCGACGGGTACCACCTCCTCGTCGGGACAGGGTCCACGCAGCTCTTCCAGGCCGTGATCTACGCACTCTCGCCCGCCGCCGACGGCTCGCCCATGAGCATCGTCTCGCCGGCGCCTTACTACTCGGTACGTAAGAACAGATCCATCGTTCGGCTGGCATCTAAAACTCATAGATCCTGGTTTTTTTGATCTAGTCTGGTGGCCCGTAAATTTCTGCGTCTAGTATCGAAACTTTAATCGTCTAGGTTGTAGTACTTGATGACTTGTTAACTTACTCTTGCCTTCTCATCTCCTTTTTTGCATCACTATTATTTTCAGTCATTGTTTCATAACTCATACAGGCAAGTATATTTTTGGTTATTTTTTTCATAATGTGGACAAAATATACATATTTAGTATAAATATATTCTTTTAATCATAAACATGTACTTTCTGTATATACAACGGCTAACGTGACTGATCTTGAACGTTCGCAGTCCTACCCATCGGTGACGAACTACCTCACCTCCGGGCTCTACCGCTGGGCCGGCGACGCCAACACTTTCACCGGCGACAGCTGCATCGAGCTCGTCTGCTCGCCCAACAACCCCGACGGCAGCCTCCGCAAGGCCGTCGTGAAGTCCGGCAAGGCCGTCCACGACCTCGCCTACTACTGGCCGCAGTACACGGCCATCACCGAGGCGGCGGACCACGACATCATGCTCTTCACCGTGTCCAAGTGCACCGGACACGCCGGCACCAGGATGGGGTATCGATCTCTCTAACCACAGACCAGTGTTATAATTTTTCGAAATTTAGCTAATGTTTTACATATCTCTCAGTTATATTTCAGTAGTTGTTTTAATTCACATGTTGCCGTAGTTACTTTGGAATGGTGCAATAATTCTTTTTATTTCTATATGATACATATATGATATACTGTGTTGCAATAGCCAACTGTATCATTGTAGGTGGCTTTGATTATTTTTGTATAGTAAGGTGGTGACAGTTACTTTTGAATGCTTCAATATTTACTTTGTATGACGCAGCTGTTCTATACTTTGAATAGAATCTATCTTCTGGTGCATTAGGGACACAGACAGTTGGAAAATGATCTCATATGTTGCAATAGTAATAATGTTTATACATTGCAGATTCTACCCTTACATATTGACATGGCAATTTTTATTTGTTTCAGCAAGTATCTCCATGTATATTGCAATAGCTATTTTGCCCTTTTGGATGTTGCAAGGTTTAAGAAAGTGAACGAGGCAACATAAAAATCTCAAACACTAAAATATTGTGAATGAGGCAACATAAAAATCTCAAATCACTAAAATATTAATGAATACTAATCGGTGTAAATTCTTCATATTTACCTTTTCGCTTCCTTTCTTACGGATGTGCACAGGTGGGCACTGGTCAAGGACAAGGATGTTGCGCAAAAGATGGTCAAATTCGTTGAGCTCAACACCATTGGCGTGTCCAAGGACTCGCAGCTGCGCGCGGCGAAGGTACTCAGGGCCGTTTCAGAGGGCTACGAGGCATCGCCTCCTGGAGAGGCGACCCGCCTCTTCCACTTCGCCCGACGCCAAATGGTTGAGCGCTGGAGCAAGCTCCGCGCTGTCGTGGCTGCCGCATCCATTTTCAGCCTCCCCGATGAGGTCCCTGGATACTGCACCTTCTTCCAGGACACTATCACCTCTACTGCCCGTACGTCCCCATTTTCACATCAGTTTCCATTCTTGCATCTTTAACAGGTATATGTAAGAGTAGAATTTATGTACGTTCTCATAATAATATGCTTGATGAGTTGCAGCGTTCGCCTGGCTCCGCTGCGAGAAGAAGGACGTCGACGACCTCGAGGGCTTCCTCCGTGAAGCGAAGATAATCACCCGCGGCGGGACCAGGTTTGGAGCAGATGGGAAGGTGGCCAGGGTCAGCATGCTGGACACTGATGAGGCGTTTAAAGTGTTCATTGAGCGCCTTGCCTCCCTGACTGAAGGGGCAGAGTAGTTGTGCCATGTTTCAGTAGTAGCACTGCTATGTGAGAGGGTGTTCTTGCCGAATAAAGCAGCAGTGGGAGATTTCCTTTCAGAACCTTGTCTGGATTTCAGTGTTAATGGAATATCGTAGACTCTTAGATGCTGTTTCGGTTGTATTTGGATCTTATGGTTATTGCGTAATATTAATTCCCACTGATATGAATTTGTTGGTAGTTCAGATTACAGTCGATGTTGTGTGCTTCTCTAACGTGGGCAGTGCTTCTGCTAGTTCCGGGTGGAGCCCGAATCTGAGAGCTCGGGGATGGGGTAAGTCGGCTCGGCAGCACCGTGTTCGTCCACCATGCAGCTCTTCAGGCCGTGCTCTTCTCGCTCTCTCTCTGCTGCTAACAGCGTGCCCAAGCCAAAGCCCAATAGAGCTTTGTTTCGCCGGCGCCTTGCTTAAGGACACATCAACTGTTTGAGCATCAACATCCGGTCATCCAGAGACATGTTTGAATAATTTGATGATCACTATAAATTAAAACTATAAGTTTCTAGAAAAAATATCTTGTCATGCTAATGATTGATTGCTACAATCTGACTGATTTTGATGGTGCACAATCAGCTAACAAGTTACTCAAAATAAGCTAATAGGTGACTGGCACTATGACAATCTCCCTAACTCCCCGCTCTGGTTACTAGTGAAAACCCCAAATTAGTGCAATGACGCGACTGCAAAAAAAAGATGACAGGTCCCAGTAGAATTCCAGTTTAAAAGTTTTGTGGTGGTGTGCGCCTGTGCATGTGACCTGCAACCATACATCTTTGTACACTACAAGAAATGTAACCTTCTATGATAGTCTTTTATTGTCATAGAACCCAAGCAAATCATCATTATCCATATTTTGTGACGAGGCGATGATGAAAATCAGTTCGTCACCTATTATGTGTCTCTATCTGTGTTCTATGACAACAAAATTTTCATCACTAAATCTGTGGCGTTCCTGTATGTCACTAAATTATGACATTAGTTTTTACCGCTAATTAACTAAGAAAACATCATAATTTGTTGCATGGGAAATGCCACGTAGGATTGATATTGTCTCAAAATTTTCAGATTGAGCAATGTGGATTGACATGGCAACCCTTTTTTTGGGCTTGGCCCATGCGGTTTGGGCAAAGCCCATTTTATTGACCGGGCCAAGCCCATTTTAGACAATTCTAATTGATCTATATTTTTTGAGCAGGCCTTTAATGTAGCCCAATTTCTTTGTTTCACTACAAGTCACAGGAAAATAAGTATTTACCACTGCTATCAACCGAGTAGTGGTGGCGAGCCACTTAAAAGCTCGTCACCACAAATGAGTGACTGTAGTTGTAGATGCCTAAGAACCCCACGGTAATAACCTGAAACTTTGCCGTGAACAGATAAATGGAAGTTGTGGCCAGTATTCAACTCATGTTTCTAATTGAGAAATTTGAAATGATCCCAAGATAGAAGGACCTGGATTACCCGGGCAAACCCAAGGCCGCATTTTTCTCCTCCTGCAATCAGGCGCACAGCCCATTGTCGTGCAAGCTGGCCCAGTCAGCGGCGACCCAAGCTGAAGCCCAGCTCCCAGCACGGTGCCTTCTTCCACCTCGCGCAGCAACAAAGAACAAGCAAAAAAACTCTCCTGTCCCATACCCCTCGGAAGCCTGAGCAGCCGACCAAGGGAATCGCCTCGCACGTGTCAGTGAGGAAGTCGCGGGGTGCGACCATGGAAGGATCCAGAGCACCAAAGATCTTGTTCACCAAGACAGTAGCGATGGCAGATCTTGTTCCTAGTACCGAAGCTCTGTCATGGACACAAGTGCTCGTGGCAGCATCTTCTGTGCTGCGCAACCATCTGGTGAGAATCAACAGCCCTAGCGCCGCAGGAAGAGAACCCTAGGCGAGGGAGCCAAGACCTAGCACCGCCCCCACCAATAAACCCTCGCCACAACTACTGTTTTTACGTAGCCCTCTACCCTTGTACCGCAAGGTAAGTGTTCTTCTGGATTTGGTTCTTCTCCCCTCGCTGAAACCTGTGATTCCAATCGAATCGCACTCCAGGTTGAGTGCAGCTGTGCCGCGCGGAGTGAAGGCCTGTGAGCGCTGCACCATCAGAACCTGTCACGACTTCACCACAGGAGCCAGAGCTACCTCAACGTGGAAACAGACTTCGGCGTGCAAGTGTGCGTGTACATGGGCCAGAGTGGGCTTAGTGTGTGTGTCGGCCATGGGCTGCCGTGCTCTATAAGCCTCCAAAGAGTGCTACTGTCTAGGGTATCGAAGAACCGAAATTCCTCATCCGCCTCCTTCCTTCTTCGTTCTCAACAAGTCTTCCGATCCCCTCAACTCCAGCTATCGATCCACGGTAGCTGTTGACATTCTGGTATCAGATTGCCGTCGATCCTCGGATCTCTAGCCGTGTGCAGCTCTTCCCCAACTTCCGTAAGCGGAGGCGATGGATTCCACATTCCACTTCATGTTTGAGGCGTTAGCCAAGCAGATGAAGGAGAACCACGACGCCTTGGTTCGGCAGCTGAAGGACAACTGCGATGCTGTGGCGAGTATGGAGGCGCGCATGGCAGCTCTGGAGCGCTCCTCTGCTACTTCATCTGAGGCACTTTCGGCGGAGATCGCCATCGCAGTCGACACCAGGATGGAAATCTTCAACACCAACAACACCACACAGCTCGTCGAATTGGAGGCGGCAGTGACCACGCGCGTCACCACACTGGAGTCTGCGTCAGCAGCCTTCGAATCATGGCGCCCTTCCATCGAGTCCACCGTCAACAAACTCAAGCTACAAGTCGACGACATCTGCCTCATCATGGCCCGTCTGCAGAAGACGCGCGACCGGGAGATCCACGACATCAACACCTCAAAGCCAAGTGTGCTTGGGGACCGTGAGTCGGCGTCACCTTCGGGTCTCGACGACCCCCGCGCCGACGGCCCAAGTGGGCACCGCGTCGAACAGAACTACCAGGATCAGGGCGGCGGGTTGAAATTCCCCAATGCCTCTGACCCGGTCAAGGGTACGCCCTACCGGTCCTCTTTCACCTTCTGTGATCCTCATCATTCTAATTCACATCAGCGTCATTTCACTGGGAGTCCTGAGTCGGGTCGTGTGAGCACCGGCAAGCTGCCGAAAATTTCCTTTCCTGTGTTTGTCGGTGATAACCCATGATTGTGGAGAACTTGCTGTGAGAGCTATTTCGACATGTATGGGGTCGAACCGCATATGTGGATTAAGGTCGCGTCCATGCATTTTGAGGGTACCGCAGCACGCTGGTTGCAATCTGTAGAGCGCAAGCTGTTGCATGTTGATTGGCACACCTTTTGTCAGTCGATCCATGATAGGTTTGGTAGGGAGCAGCACGAGTCCTTAATCCGTCAATTATTTCACATCAAACAGAGTGGGGTTGTAGCTGAATACATAGAACAATTTTCCACACTTGTTGACCAGCTTTCAGCTTATGAAGCTCACACAGACCCTCTAGTCTACACCATGCGTTTTATCGATGGGTTAAAAGATGAAATCAAGTCTATCATTATGGTTCAACGCCCTCCCGATTTGGACTCTGCTTGTGCTCTTGCTCTTGTACAGGAGGAGGCGCTCGAGTGTAGCAGGAGGAAGGAATTCCGGCGTTATGACCAATCGTTCAGCCGGACGGTCTCTCGCTCAGCCTGGCCTCTACCTTCTCCTCCACTAAAGCCAGAATCATCACCAAGCTCGCTGCCAGTGGACAAGAAGACTGCCCCTTTGAGCACTTCGATGGATGACAAATTGGCCTCATTAAAAGCTTATCTGCGTGCCAAGGGCTTGTGTGACCGCTGTGCTGAAAAATGGTGTCCCGGACACAAGTGTGCTGCTACCATTCAACTTCATGCAATGACAGAAGTTTGGGAATTGCTATCTGATGCTCATTCAACCAGTTCTGAACAGACTCCTTCACCTGGGGACACTGCTGATTTATTTTTGGCTCTGTCGGCTGCTGCCATATCAGGCAAAAATTCACCTAAGACTCTTCAGTTGTAGGGGACCATTCAGGGACATCCTCTGCTGTTACTCATTGATTCGGGAAGCTCTCACACCTTCTTGTCAGCTGACTTAGCAGCTCATCTTCAGGGAGTTACACTGCTGCAACAACCTGTCTCGGTTAAAGTAGCCAATGGTCAGCTGTTGGCCTGCTCTCAAGAATTGAAACAAGCTGTTTGGTCAGTTAATGGACTCACTTTTGTTTCAGACCTTAAGGTGCTGCAGTTACCCTGTTATGACATGGTAGTCGGGCTTGATTGGTTGTCAGAATATAGTCCTATGCAAGTGGATTGGCAACAGAAGTGGCTGTCTATTCCTTATGGCGGCAAGCAAGTGGTTTTGAAGGGTCTGGACACATCTGTTCCAATTGATACTGTAATTCAGCTTCTATGGACCAAAACTAGCACAGCTGCAACTTCATCCTTGCCTTCCATGCTCCCAGAGATCAGTGCTCTTCTGCAGGACTTTCAGGATGTCTTTGCTGCACCAGTGGGACTGCCGCCTAGTCGCCGCTGCGACCATATTATACCCTTGATCCCAGGTGCGACACCAGTCAATGTACACCCTTACCGCTATCCTCCTCGCTTGAAGGACGAGATTGAGCAGCAGGTCACAGAGATGCTGCAGCAGGGTGTTATTCAGCGCAGCACGAGTACTTTTTGTTCCCCTGTCTTGTTGGTGAAGAAAAAGGATCAGTCCTGGCGCTTCTGTGTGGATTATCGGTACCTCAATGCCCTCACGGTAAAAAGGAAGTATCCAGTTCCAGTGTTTGATGAATTAATGGATGAGTTGGGACGTGCAAGTTGGTTCAGTAAATTGGATCTTAAGTCAGGTTATCACCAAATTTTGCTGCAGCCTGGGGAGGAACATAAGACAGCGTTTCAAACCCATCAAGGATTGTTTGAATTTTGGGTCATGGCTTTTGGAATCACAGGAGCCCCTGCAACCTTCCTTAGTGCCATGAACGACACTTTGGCACCAGTTCTCCGCAAGTGTGCCTTAGTGTTTTTTGATGATATTTTAGTGTACAGTCACTCTCTACTGGAGCATCTACAGCATCTTCGCCAAGTTTTGATACTCCTGCGCCAAGATCAGTGGAAGGTCAACCTGAAGAAATGTACATTTGCACAGAATCAGATCAGCTATTTGGACCATATACTCACTGCTCATGGCATTGCCACTGATCCAGCAAAAATCGAGGTGATTAAACAGTGGCCTGTCCCTAAAGATGTCCGGGAGTTACGCAGTTTCTTAGGGCTGGCAGGTTACTATCGGCGCTTTGTCAAACACTACGGTTCCATTAGCCGCTGCCTCACAGATTTGTTAAAGAAGCACGCAATGTTTGTTTGGACCGATGTTCATTCACAGTCATTTGAAGCACTGAAGTTGGCTTTATGCACTGCCCCAGCCCTAGCAGTTCTGGATTTTTCCAAGAGGTTTGAAATACATACGGACGCATCAGCCACGGGGATTGGAGCTGTGTTGACTCAGCAAGGACATCCGCTGGCCTTCTTGAGCAAAGCTTTGGGCCCCAAGAATCAAGGATTATCCACATATGAAAAGGAGTACCTCGCTCTACTTCTTGCCATTGCTCAATGGCGACCCTATCTTCAGTGGGCAGAGTTTTCTATTTACACAGATCACCAGAGTTTAGCACAACTGAATGAGCAGCGCTTACACACACATTGGCAACAAAAAGTTTATGCCAAGTTGGCTGGTCTGTCCTATCAAGTGATTTACAAGAAAGGGTGTGACAACGGCGCTGCTGACGCCTTGTCACGACTTCCAGCAGCAGTTCTGAACACTATGGGAGTTTCTCATGCATCTCCAGTATGGGTACAGGAAGTGGCGCAAGGATATACTGATGACCCACACGCTCAACAATTGATCACCCGTCTGGTAGTTGCTCCAGATCCTGAAGGCAAGTTTTCCTTTCGGGATGGACTGCTTTGTAAAATATGGATTGGCCACAATGCAGCACTTCAGAACAAAATCTTGTCTGCAGTCCATGACAGCGCCGTCGGGGGACATTTGGGGATTCCGGTCACATACCGACGCCTCAAACAGCTATTTGCTTGGCCTTCTATGAAGTCGTCAGTTCACAAGTTTGTGCGCTCTTGTGCCATTTGCCAGCAAGCCAAGCCGGACCGTGCTCGCTACCGGGGCTCCTGCAGCCATTGCCGGTACCAGAAGGCTCTTGGCAGGTGATTTTTCTGGACTTCATTGAGGGACTTCCCACTTCTGGCAGCAGCAATTGCACCTTGGTAGTAGTAGATAAGTTCTCTAAGTATGCACATTTCCTACCACTCCGCCATCCGTTCACAGCACAAACAGTGGCCCGCCTCTTCTTGGATCAGATTTATCAGTTACATGGAATGCCTACAGCTATCATATCTGATCGCAACCGTATATTTACTAGTACCTTTTGCTGCAGCTTTTCAAGTTGACTGATACCCAACTTCGGATGAGTTCGACCTACCATCCTCAGAGTGACGGCCAAACTAAACGCGTCAATCAGTGCTTTGAAACCTTCCTTCGCTGCTTTGTGCACGCATGTCCTTGAAAATGGCGCGAGTGGCTGTCCCTAGCTGAATTTTGGTACAATACCAGTTATCATTCCGCCTTGGGGAGATCTCCATTTGAGGTTTTATATGGACAACCACCACGCCAGCTGGGCATCACAGATTCTGTTCATTCTAGAGTGGGTGATCTGGCAGATTGGTTGAAAGAGCGGGAGCTAATGAGAAGACTGGTTCAACAACACTTGTTGCGAGCACAACAAAGAATGAAGAACCAAGCGGACAAAGGCCGTTCTGAGCGATCATTTCAAGTCAATGATTTGGTGTATTTGAAGCTACAGCCATACGTACAGTCGTCGGTTGCAACCCGAGCCAACCACAAGTTAAGTTTCAAGTTTTTCGGGCCATATCGAGTTCTGGCAAAGATTGGCCCGGTCGCCTACCGGCTGGAATTGCCTGCCAACAGTTCTATACACCCGGTGTTTCATGTGTCCCAGTTGAAAGCTTGTATTCCTCGCTCTGCTCAGGTAACCTCTTCGCTTCCAGTGGATACTTCGTTCCTGCAGGTACTTGAACATGTTCTAGAGCGCCGATGCATCAGCAAGGCAGGATCTCAGGTTGCCCAAGTTCGAAAGCGTTGGGCGCATCTGGATGAAAGCTTGGCAACTTGGGAAGATGAAGCTGCATTGAGGGCACATTTTCCGCAAGCTCCTGCTTGGGGACAAGCAGGCCCTGAAGAGAGGGGGAATGTGAGCGCTGCACCATCAGAACCTGTCACGACTTCACCACAGGAGCCAGAGCTACCTCGACGTGGAAACAGACTTCGGCGTGCAAGTGTGCGTGTACATGGGCCATAGTGGGCTTAGTGTGTGTGTCGGCCATGGGCTGCCGTGCTGTATAAGCCTCCAAGGAGTGCTACTGTCTAGGGTATCGAAGAACAGAAAAGATATCAGAAATTCTCCATCCGCCTCCTTCCTTCTTCGTTCTCAACAAGTCTTCCGATCCCCTCAACTCCAGCTATCGATCCACGGTAGCTGTTGACAAGGCCGTGATCGCCGTGTAACCGTCTCTAGTGAGTAATCCTCGAAGCTACCCAGTGTTCCTTCATTTCCTTGGTGCTACCTTTGTCCAGATCCTCAAGAACGCAATGAGAGACACTCCCTCTTTGGCATGGTGGAAGCACGAGCCCAAACTAGAGCCACCGATACCCAAGCTCATCTGTTCGGCCGCCTTTGTCAAGTACTTCGTGCCAGGCCCAAAGTGAGAACCCTAGATGCTTCCCCCATCATTTTCTCCTTTGTTCCAGTGATGTTTAGGACCATTTAGGCCTTGTTTGGTTCCCACAGAACGGCTAGGAATGCGGCCTATTAATCACAGGCAGATCGGATCGACCAGGTTTGAAGATGGATTGGGCCAGGAATGAGCGTTCGTTTAGGCTTCGTCCAGAATAAAACCTGCTCTATCCTGACATTTCCTTCCCCTCCCCAATCCGGAATGAAGCCATACCTGCTACCCTTTGCAACATATCCACATGATTTGAGTGACACACCCAAATTCATTCAATCCCCTCTAGGAATGAATCAGTTCCATGAATCAATCCTGAACAACTTAACAAGGCCTTAGTGAGCCTCCGCGTGAACCGGTTTGTCATTCTCGGTGCCGCCGTAGTCAATGCTCTTCCAAGAAATTCAGTTGGTGCATCTCTGCGGAAGAATACTCTAAATTCTAGTATTTTGGTGGTTAAAAACACTGACAAGATCGAAGACTTCAGCTTCAGCGGGACAACCCCATAAACATAACTGCCTTATCCTTGGTTTTCTTACGGTCCATAATTCATAAGGTGTCTTAGGTATAGATTTACTGGGAACCCGATTTAATGTATGCACAACTTTCTTAAGTGCTTCCATGTATAAATTTACTGGTAAATTAGAGGAACATGCTCTATATATAAGAGCGATTACGCCTTTCAACTACCCCATTTTGCTAAGGTTCGTCCGGTGTGGAATACTAGGCTACTATACCATTTTTCTGAACATACTTAGCAAAAGGACCCTGCATTTGCCATAAGATGCATGTTTGCCATAATAAACTCCTCCTCGATCTGATCTCACTATGTTAATATTTAAATATGTTGATTTTCAACCTCAACCTTAAATATTTTAAGCTTATCAAGTGACTCAGATTGATGCTTTACTGACTAAATGTAACCATATCTTGAGAAATCATCTGTGAATGTAATGAAGGAATCAAAACCATCCAGAAACACTATAGGAAAAGGGTCACAAATATCAGTACAAATTAATTCTAAAAGTTATGTACTTCAACCAGCTCTTTCCTTAAATTGTTTTGCAAAGTTTCCTTTGATCCAATCGATGCACTGATCAAAGTTCGTAAAATCTAATGGGTAAAGAATGTCATCACGAATGAGATGCTCAATTCCCTCTCTTGAGATGTGACCTAAATGACAGTGACACAATTTCGATGAAGTCTCAGTCTTAATAGTGCGCTTGCTTGAATCAACATCACATATAGTCATAACATAAGTTTTATCAAGAGAGCCCACATAACGATTATTATGCTTAATCAAACATTTATTGTTCCCCAAATGAAAATGATAACTATCACAGTCTAACAACATAATAGAAATCAAGTTTCTTCTCAAACTAAGAACATAAAGAACATTATTAAGATGAAGTCTAAAGGCGCCATCTAAGTGAAGCACCATTGAGTCAACGGATTGAACTTCAACATCTTTTCCATTAGCGACCTTTAGGCTTCGCTCCCTATCTTTTATTCTTATATCTTCATAGTGAATCCCTGTAAAGAATTATGTACATACATGATGGCACCAGAGTCAATCCACCAAGAATTGTGAAAATAATTTACATGATGGGATTCATCAACAAAAGTAACAACATTATTACCCTTCTTTGCAAGCCTCTATAAAAAACCAACACAGTCCTTCTGAAAGTCCACAAAAGTGACATCTATCTCCTTTGCCCTTAGAAGAATGATTAAGACGAGTTGGTCCCGCCTTCTCCTGTCCTTCATGGGACTGGTACTTCTTTCACCACATTGTTACCATTATCATAAAATTTCCTCTTATGACAGCCAACTTGGTTGACTTGATCTTTCTTGGCAGCCTTAATTTTGTCACCTTGGATAACATAAGCAATAACCTCATCAATAGTTCACTTTTCCTTCATGGTGGTGTAAGTAACAACAAGTGATTCGTTTTCATCATGAAGAGAGTTGATGCATACAACATGACAAGAAAAGGGTCTTCAAAACCCATGTTCAAAGCCTTTAACTTAGCAATTACATCACACATCTGTAGAATGTGCTCTCTAATGCTGCTAACACAATGAAATTCAGTGTTCAAGAGCTTGCGTATCAAGCAAAGAGCATAAGATTTATCATTTCCCTTGAACTTTTCCTCAATTGAAGCCAAGTACTTCTTAGCATCTTTGGATTCAGGGATTCCCCCCTTTATCCCATCACTGTCCTCTTCATGATCTTAAGGCACATATGGTAAAAGTGTTCCTTCTTAGCACAACGATCTTTATAGACCTTGTTTTTCTCATCAAACTCCTCCTCACCAGTGGTGGGAGCAACATGAGTGTCATTCACTAATGCATAATCAAGCTCAAGGCAACCAAGAGCTATTTTTCAACATGATTTTTCTAGGTGCCAAAATTATTTCCATGAAGTTTCTCAATGCTGGTAATAACAGCCAAAATGTTCAGAGCTGATTAATAATGCGAGAAAAAAACATCAGTAACAACATAAGTATTAATATACATCCAAGTAACACAACTTCAGTTTGGTTAAAGTAATGCATGCTAATTGTTATTTTCACAGCACTGTTGGGTAGAAGTGAAAATAACATGTAAATAGTACAAGTAGCGAACAACAACGTTGCTCAGAAATTAACTACAAGCCATATAATAAAATACTAAATAAAATCCTCTAAATAAATATCCAGTTGGTTCAATTAATTTGGAGAAAAAATATTATACGCAGCGGAAAACATAAACAGAATCATCAGGCCACGTTATCATAAGAAATAATCTGATTTACTTAATAAATATCATTATCATTGAGAGAACAAATTAAACTAAAGCCTGATAAGAAGTCATCATTATGGCCGAAATCTGTCCAGCCCATACTATGTGGCCCGTTGGTCATTCGGTCTGCTAACTGAATTCCCTGAGCATATCAGGAAAAAGATAAATAATATTTTGGCCTAAATAATGGATCCAGCCCACATAAGCAGAGCAACTTATTCGCGTGAAAATTCCTAAAATAAACAACAGGCCGAATAAATAAGCATCCAGCCAAACCAGGCCGAAGGCAGCCCGATTTGCTAACTCTCCTGCATCACTACCGGAAACCGGCTCTTTGCCGAGCGCATCGCAGTTTGCCGAGCGCATCGCAGTTTGCCGAGTGCAGTTCTACGGGCACTCGGCAAACGGGCACAGCAAAAACTCACGGCGTACAGAAAACACTCGGCAAAGACACTCTTTGCCGAGTGTCACTGGTCCAGCACGGCAAAACGTTTGTTTGCCGAGTGCACGGTACCTGACACTCGGCAAAACTGACGTCCGTTTACGACCGTTACTATTTTCCGAGTGTCTATATTTGACACTCGACAACCATCGGATCTTTACCGAGTGCCAGCCTTTGACACTCGGCAAAAGTATATTTTGCCGAGTGTATTCCCGGTACACTCGGCAAAAGAATTTTTTGCCGAGTGTTTTTCGTGGACACTCGGCAAAGAGTTTGATTTTTTTTCCCTCACCTGCTCTCCTAACTTTTTTTGCTGCCCACATATTGTGTATGCTACTCCATGTTAAAATTTGGTACATTTTTCGATCTTTTTGCTATATTTAGTAAATTTATTTCATTTAATAGAATTTTTGGAGATAAGTCAAATTTGAACTGCAAGTGATTCGAATAATGCAATAAAATGAATAAAAAAATTATATTCATGTTATTGAGTTTAATGTGAGGCCTTATCCGTGAAGTAATAGAAAATTTCGAACATGTTTGTCCACGAAACATGACCATAAATGTGTGGCCGAATTATTTTTAAATTGTATAAAAAACAAACAAAGTCTGAAAATCATGAAATTTGTCAAGATCTCATGATATCATATGTGAAACATGTGATAAAAAATTGAGCGCGTTTCGCACAAGTTGTCATGTACGCTGCATAGAAATCAAAGCATCTCGAAACAAGAATCTTAGTGTTGAGAAGGATTCCTTGAGATTTAGAGTCAAAGTGATGGTCGAGTTGAGGTTTCACTTCAAAACTTTTTGTAGACGAAATAACCAACATAGATTGTTTCATGTGAAAATTGTATGAATTTTCGGATCCGTTTGATAATTTTACTCAATTCACTAGAATTATAAAACTTTAATTGGTATAAAATGATTTTGAGGTATAACTGCATGAAATAATGGTCTAATATTCTTGCAAGCATGAAATATGCATTGTTGAGTGAATTTAACAAGGTATTTTCAAAGCATATTCGAATTAATTTAGTAAAACACGTTATAGAAAAGAATAAAAGAATAAAATAAAAACACTGTTTGCCGAGTGTCAGCCAGTAGACACTCGGCAAACAAAGTTTTTGCCGAGTGCCATTAGCAGGACACTCGGCAAACCAGGTGGTTTTAAAAAAGGAGGCGCTATGTTTGCCGAGTGCCAGGATCCAGCACTCGGCAAACACGATCTGGCACTCGGCAAACATTTTGTTTGCCAAGTGCCTGGATGCTGGCACTTAGCAAAAAGTGTTGACACTCGGCAAACATGGAGTACAAGAGTACTTCCCGGCTGTCGCTCTGCCTCACTTACACACACACACACACACCGCGC
>BCLG01000635.1:111864-125093 GCA_001602295.1 Zoysia matrella | reverse complement strand
ATGGCTGGAGCGAGGTGGTGGTGGTGGTGGAAAGGGAGGAGCAGTTGTGAAAGACAGTGTATTAGATGCTCAACATTGACGCTATTATTTTACTTTTTTTTTTGCAGGAGAGACTTAATTGCATCGTCCTCGGCTTGTCACTTTGCAGGACAGCAAGGTGAGACATAAAAGACATTTTTATCGTATCATGTTCATAGATCACGTAACATTGTTAGACGTCTCCCGTTCGAAACAGATACGGTTGGAAATATGCAGATCTTTGCATATCTATAACTGTATCTGTTTCGAATTGTCCACGTTTTTTGGACAGTTCGAAGATGCGCAGATGGGGTTAGTTTCCATGGTCTACTCTTATTCGAGACAGAGTTTCGGCATCACCTCCCTGTTGTGACCGGATACACAATCTCCCTTACAGGACGTGTATTCTGGTCACAGTTGGGAGGTGCTGCCGAAATTCTGTCTCAGATAGAAGTAGAGCATGGAAACTAACCTCATCTACGCATCCTCGGGTGGGATTATGGCCTACCTTCACCTATTAGATAGTACAAACATCATCTAGATGCAATTGATTTTTATATCACTCGCTGGTATGTCAGAGGATGGAGGACCGTGACTGGATGTACACAGGCCGCTCAAGTCAGGATTCGTTGATCGATGAATGAATTGAGAAGACTGATGCTTTCCTAGAACTAGCATTTGCCAAGGTTAAAGGAGCGCCTGCCACTTGGTGTCCTTGCAGCAGATGTGCTAACATGCGTCGACAAACAAAGGGGGTCATGGGTAAACATCTTTGCAAGAATGGATTTACGGTAGATTACACCCAGTGGATCTACCATGGTGAATCCGATCGTATGAGAGACGAGGTCGTGAGACGACGTGTCGAGGATTATGATCCTGATGGCGGGGTAGAAGACATGTTAAATGACTATCATGAAGCACACTTCGCTGAAGGAGGTAGGGAGGAGGAGCTAGAGGCAACCACAAAGGCGTATTACGACATGTTGACTGCGGCACAGAAACCCCTTTACGGCCGGACAAAGGTTTCTCAACTAGATGCCATTGGACGCCTAATGGCCGTAAAGTCCCAGTTTAGCCTGAGTCGAGACGCGTTCAATGTTATGTTGACAGTTTTTGGCAGCATGCTTCCTGAAGATCACATTCTGCCAAATAACATGTATGAGGCACGGAAAATCCTTCGTGCACTTAAGATGCCATATGAGATGATACATGTTTATCCGAAGGGGTGCATCTTAATTAGGAAAGAACACGCGGAAGTAAAGTACTGTGCAAAGTGTGGATCCTCTAGGTTCCTGGAGGTAGACTCGTGATGGTCATAAGAGGCAGCTCGCGGTACCCGTGAAAATCTTACGGTACCTTTCGTTCATATCGAGGATCCAACGGCTATACATGACCGAGGAATCTGCGAAACAGATGATGTGGCATAAAAATGGACGTCAATACAATCCTGAGAAGCTAGTACATCCTTCTGATGGTGAAGCATGGACCCATTTTGATGTGATTCATCGCGACAAAGCTTTAGAGGCTCGAAATGTACGTATTGCGCTGGCAACAGATGGGTTCAATCCTTATGGAATGATGGCTGCCCCATATACTTGTTGGCCCGTGTTCGTCATCCCTCTCAATTTACCCCCGGGCGTCCTCTTTCAACGACAGAACATATTCTTGTCGTTGATAATTCCTGAACACCCGGGGGATAAAATGAGTGTGTTCATGGAGCCTGTGATTGATGATTTGCTCCATGCTTGGGAGGAAGGGGTCTGGACGTATGACCGAGCTACAAAGAGGAACTTTAAAATGCATATTTGGTACCACTACTCCCTGCATGACTTCTCGGTGTATGGGATATTCTGCGGTTGGTGTGTTCACGGGAAGTTCCCATGCCCAGTATGCAAGGCAGCTCTGCAGTTCATTTGGTTGAGGAAGGGTGGCAAGTATTCTTCGTTCGACAAACATCGACAATTTCTCCCTCTTGACCATCCATTCAGACGAGACATCAAGAACTTTATGAAAGGTGTCGTAGTTACAGAGCCTGCACCGTAGATGATGACAGGCGCCGCACTTCGTGCTCAAATAGATGCTCTTGAGGTCAATGCACAAGAAGGTGGTTTTGTGGGATATGGTGAGCAACATGCCTGGACTCAGAAGTCGGGCTTGTGGAGGCTCCCCTACTTTGATGACCTTCTACTTCCACATAATATGGATGTAATGCACACTGAAAAGAATGTTGCCGAGGCCCTTTGGGCAACAATCATGGACATTTCTGATAAGACAAAGGACAACGTTAAGGCTAGATTGGATATGGCAAAGTTATGCGATAGACCAAAGCAAGAAATGGCGCCTCCTAGAGGCGGCAAGTCATGGAGGAAGCCTAAGGCCGAATTCGTCCTGAAGAGGCCACAAAGGAGGGAAGTACTAGAATGGTTCCAAATTTTAATGTTCCCTGATGGGTATGCATCGAATATGAGGAGAGGAGTGAACTTATCTACTATGCGAATCAATGGGCTAAAGAGTCATGACTACCACATATGGTTTGAGCGGCTTCTTCCGGTGATGGTTCGAGGCTATGTCCCTGAGCACGTCTGGCTAGTGCTGGCAGAGTTGAGCAATTTTTTCCGTCAGCTTTGTGCTAAGGAGTTATCTCGGACCGTGTTGCAGATATGGAGAGAATGACACCTGTGTTGCTCTGTAAGTTGGAGAAGATCTTTCCACTCGGCTTTTTCAATCCGATGCAGCATTTGATTTTGCACCTCCCGTACGAGGCACGAATGGGGGGGGCCTGTGCAGGGCCGTTGGTGCTATTCAATTAAGAGATGTCAAAAGGTTCTTCGAACTAAATGTAAAAATAAATGCAAAATTGAAGCTTTCATCGCAGAGGCATACATTCTAGAGTGATGCGACCCATAAGACCTTGAAACATGAAGAGTGGCGCAATATTATGGGATATGTGTTGACCAACCTTTCCGAAGTGGAGCCGTAGATGCAGGAATTTCATCATCAATTCTGGCGTGAATCAAGGGAACCTACCCCGCATAAAGCTGAGACACTTCTTAGACAGGGTGCGGGAAATGGAATGCCTGATTTCATGTCTTGGTTCAAACATAAGGTACTGTCCAATTTACCTCATACTTAGTTTGACATTATAAGTTGCTCGTATGTGTAAATAATACAACGAACTATCTTGATTTTATCTCGTAGGGCCAAATCCGATGCGTCTATGTGTGCCGAGTTGAGACAGGTCGCCGACGGCTGTGCCTGTAGGGTCAGGTCATTTACCGGTTATGACGTGAATGGATATCGCTTTCACACAACAAAACATGAGCATAGTCGGACCAATCGAAGAACGACAAATACTGGAGTTTTTACGCAAGGCCTTGATAGGGTCGAGTATTATGGAAGAATTGAAGAAATATATGAACTCACGTTTCATGGTTGCAAACCTCTTAATCCTGTCATATTCAAATGCCATTGCTTTGATCCTGAAGTAGTGAGATGGAACCCTAATCTTGGGTTAGTCAAAATTCGACAATCATCCGTCTTACCAGGAGACGATGTCTATATTGTAGCTCAACAGGCAACACAAGTTTATTATCTCTCTTATCCATGCCAAACCGACGACCGTCTTAAGGGTTGGGATGTTGTGTACAAGGTATCAGCACACGGTAAATTACCGGTCCCAAACAATGAAGATTACAACACATATGACGGAGAGTTCTTTCAAGAAAATGGGCTAGAAGGTACTTTTGAGATAGACCTAACCGAAGCGATCGGAATGGAAGTAGACAATGAAAGGGCTAGCGACGAGGACGCTGGAGATGAGGTTCATAAAGGACTTAGAATTACTTAAGCGATTACATTTTGGCAATGACAGTGATGACACCATTCCTCCTTCGAAGCAAGGGCACGGTTATATTGACATTGGTGATAGTGATGATGAGACTTATGATCCAGCTAATCCCAATCATGATGATTATTTTTAATACATGTATGATCCGTACTAATAATTAATTTTTGTTTTTTAAAAGTAGTTTATTTTCTAATTTTTTTTTGCAACTCATTCTAAATACATTTTGTTTATCTGTGATGATTGGTTTACTCTTTTTTACTGCAGGTGATTGAGCAAAGATGGTGGGCGGTTTCAGAAAGGTAAAATCGCTGTACAAAAGTGGTTCTGATGCAGCTGAGGGGTCCAGCAAGGGTCAAGGAAAGGGTGGAGGCAGAGGTCGAGGGAGAGGCAAGGCACCTGTAGCTCCACTGTCGCCTATACCTCCGTCGTCGCTTGAGGAGGAGGAGCATGACGAGGAGCACGAGCAGGATGAGGAGCAGGAGGAGCAGGAGCAAGATGAGGAGCAGGAGGAGCAGGAGCAGGATGACGAGCAGGAGGAGGCGACAGGGGGTTCAGCTTCCTCTGGAACGTCGGGTGTCTGGTTGCGAGGTCCCTCTACCCTCCCGACCCGACCGATACCTCGTGAGAGACGCCCGCTGATTCAACCCACTGGTGCTAGGTAAGTTACTTAATAAATTGTCATTTATTTTTCATTTGATATGTTGAAAATCACAATAGAAACTAATGATTTATCTTAATCACTTGGACAGAGGTTGGATGCTTGTGGCTGCAGGTGATCATAGACGCCATGTCAATGGCATCCTTGGTCTTTTGTGCAGGCTACACTTTTCGAGCTTGGTTGCGTATGGCGGAGGGCATGAGCCGGCTTACACATGGGACCACTACATCGCCTTTCCCGATGTTCCAAATCAGGATGGCAGGGTCTTTCGCAACAAGGTGGAGCGGGTGACGGCTGAGCTGTGGGTAAGTATTCCTCACACTATATTTAGTTTTTATTTGACATTGCTAAATAATGACTGGATACATCGCGTCTATATGCAGGATTTCTTCAGATGCCAGGACGGATACGAGGCTAAGGCGGCGGCTGTGGCTCACAAGGCCTGTGTCAAGCTCGTCAAGGACATGTATTACGAGGCTCGCATCCAGGCCATTGTAACATACCATGCTACGTACCTTGACACGAAGATCACCAAAACTCAAGCAAGAACCATGACGATGACCCGGGAAGAATACCTGCAGGTAAATATAAAACATTAATAACTGCTTTCTTCTGAGATTTAGTATGCTTAATTTGATCTTCTTATATGTCATATACTTAATGACATGTAGGTGCCTCCGTGGTGGTGCGCCCAGCATATCCAGTGTTGGGAAGAGATGGTGAATAAGTGGTGCGCCGCCGAGTGGGAGGAGACGCACAACGCTTGCCGGGAGCGTCGTTTGATGATGCCAGGTGCACCACACCATCAAGGCAACCTAAGCCTCGACGAATACGCGGCTAGATGGGTACGCGAATTCATTTCTTTATTATAACGCTCAATTCTGCATAATTTCTACTCATCTTGCTATTTTTTCGTAGTCCTCGTCACAAGGTGGCCAGCCTTGCTCCCAGTTCAAGGCATGGGCTTTGGCCCACAAGGGCAAGGCGACGTCCGACGTCGAGTACAACCCAGAGGACCCGCCCTCGGCGTACAGCAATGCGACCGTCCACAGCCGTCTCAGTGAGTACACTGAGATGACAAGAGAGGTCCATGGGCAAGAGTACGATCCGAGCACCCAGGACCTTGATGGAGAAGTCGTCATGAGGGTAGGAGGAGGCAAGAAGCACGGGCGGTACTAGATTGGTGACAGCACACTCGACACGGCCACCACTCCCACTCTCTCTCAGATTCGAGCAAGGAGCATGAGTTCAAGCCCGGCCATACGCCCACGACCAGCCACTGCACAGTCCCGGATGGAGGCACTCCAGGTTACTTATGTTTTATTCGTCGTTCTTTGATTTTTACATACCTTTGCTTTGCATCGTAACATTGAGGTGAAATATTGTAGGGCGAGCTGGCAGAAGAGAGGAGGCTAAGGGAGGAGATGGCGGCGAGGATGGAGGTCGATCGGCAGAGGCAAGTGGCCGAGCGGCAAAGGATGGAGCATATGTTTCAGTGGATGCAAAGTCTTAGCGAGAGGATGGGTCAACCTCTACCACCGGAGCTAATTCCTCCTCCACCTCCTCCTGCAACTACTCCTGTGAGTATGAATGTTTTAAGTTGTTTGTTTCTACTTTAAATCTTGTCTAACATATGTAATCTTTACTCCTTTGTACAGAATCAATCGGCGGCATCGAATCATGCGGCATCGAATCAATCGCCTCATACGCCGCAGTGGCCTCGTAGTTGATCTGTGTGTGAACCTTTTGGAATATGTGTGAAGCAAACTAATATGATAGATGTTTATTGTTTTTTGTGTGAGACTTGTTTATATAAACTGCCTGTGATGTGATTTATATGTTTTTTGGCTATATAAATTGCCTGTGATGTGAATGTTTATAGTTTATATAAACTGACTGTGATGTGATATATGTGTGATTTCAGCTGTTTTTAACATTTTGAAAACATATTTTGCCGAGTGCCCTAGATTTTGCCGAGTGTCTTTGCCAAGACACTCGGCAAATGCATCAGATTTTGCCGAGTGTTTTTACCCAGACACTCAGTAAAATTTAAATGTTTGCCGAGTGTTTTTACCCAGACACTCGACAAATTTAAATGTTTGCCGAGTGTCGCGAAGCTGGCACTCGGCAAAGTCTCCTTCACTGTTTTCTTTCTGTTCGGTCTTTTTTTTTTTGCCGAGGGCCTAAAGGGCACTCAGCAAAGATGTTACCGAGTGCCTGACAAAAAACACTCGGCAAATGTCTCTTTGCCGTCAAAAGGTAGGCCGAGTGGCTTATGTCGTGGGCGGCACTCGACAAACACTTTGCCGAGTGCCGTGAGCACTCGGCAAACAGTGGCATTCCGGCGGTGCATGTGCGGACTTAACACCCAGCCCACAAATAAGAAAAGAGCCAATCTGAGCCATCAACTTGGACATATAAAAACAGGGATTTTCAGCTGAGGATCCAAACCCTAAGGTATTAGCCCCCGTCCCCCCCCCCCCCAAAAAAAAAGATCACCTGTGCGAGAGAGAGCGATGCTGGCGGAGGCCCAGCCAATGTGTAGGCGGGCGCATGCCTGCGTGAGAAGCCGCCACCCAGTCCAGCGGTCGAGAGACGCGCATGGACTCCGGCAGCGGCTACAGGGGCCCGAGACATTAGGTAAGATCCACTCATTTTGCTGGGGATTTCGGGGATAAACTTCAGGGATTTGCTCGGATTTGGGGAAAACTAAAGGATTTGGTTGGGTTTCTTTGTATTTGGTGTATTTTGCTTCAAATCCTAACCCTAATCACCACATCCGAGCCTTAATCATGTCAAAACCGTACCTAATCGGGGTGTAGGGATCATGCAAAGGTTAGATCGGCACCTGATACCAAAAGTAGGAACTAATTTTTGCATAATCATCAACATAAACTAGGATGGACACCTAGTTTAATGCATCATCATGGAGAGGGAGGTGGGGAATAGGTAATACCATCTCAAGACGTAGCCATAAGGCCAAGTGAAGTCCCGTGCTTGCGTGATACAGGCGTGGTGGCAGAGTACATGGGGTGGAACCGGCCTTCGAGTCTCCATCAATATTGGCCAGGCATGGAAGTCAATATCGTCGTCCTGCAGGCGAAGGTGGCCTTCCCCTCGTTAGTAGCATCCAGAGGGCCGGCACCCTCTTTTTAATATAGCAAACCAATGGGGTTGATTGCACCTCCAATCAAGGCACATGCATATTTGTTTCCTTTTATTTTCTCAGGATTTAATTTCTATTGCTTTCCTTTTATGCACAGGACTGACAGCCTGGCGATCAGATTCCAACAAGAAGATGATCAAATTCGTTAAGCTCAACACCATCAACGTGGCTAAGGACTCGCAGCTGTGCGAGATAAAGGTACTCAAGGCCATCTCAGATGGCTACGAGGCATCACTTGCTGGAGAGGTGACCATCCTCTTCCACTTCGCCCAGTGCCAAATGGTGTCCTGGAGCAAGCTCCATGTCATCATTGCCGCCGCAGGAAAATTCACCCTCCCAGACAAGATCCCTGGTTACTGCACTTTCTTTTTAAGGACACTATCACCTCTACTGCACGTATGTCAGATTAATTTCTACTCTTGCATCTTTAACAAGAATATATAAATGTAGAACTTCTATTCTCTTCATGCTATATATGCTTGGTGAGTTGCAGCGTTTACCTGGCTGCGCTGCGAGGAGAACGTTGACGACCTCGAGGGCTTCCTCCGCGAGGCGAAGATCATTACCTACGGTGGGACAAGGTTCGGAGCTGATGGGAAGGCGTTCAGGGCGAGCATGCTGGACACTGATGAGGCGTTCAACGTGTTCATTGAGCGCCTTGCCTCCCTGACTGAAGGGGAAAATTAGTTGCACCATGTTCAGTAGTAGCACTGCTATGTGTGAGAGGGTGGTCTTGCATGCCACCACTCACAAGTCAGAATAAAGCAGCAGTGGCAGATTTCTGTTCAGAACCTTGTCCGGATTTTCAGTGTTAATGTAATGTTGTAGACTCTTAGATGTGTTTCTATTATATTTGCAGCGTATGGTTATTGCATTATATTGGCGTTTGATAAGAATTTTAGTAGTAGTCTAGATGACGGTCGATGTTGAATGCTTCTCTGACGTGGGCAACACTTCTGCTAGTTCTGGCTGGAGCCCGAATCGAAGAGCTTGGGCACGGGGTAAGTTGCACAGCAGCACCGTGGTCATCTCCACGCAGCTCTTCAGGCCGTGCTCTTCTCAAGCAATCCCTGCTGCTGAGTGTGTGCCCATTCCCAAAAGAGCTTTGTTTCGCAGGCGCCTTGCTAAAGGACGCTTCAATTAATTAAAACTACAAGTTTCTAGAAAAAGGAAAGGTATATCTTGCCGTGCTAATGATTGATTGGTACGATCTGATTAATTTTGAAGGTGCGCAATCGGCTAACTAGTGATTCACAATAAGCAAATAGGTGACTAGCACCACGACAATTTCTTAGTCGTCCGTCCAGGTGACGATCGATGTTGTATGCTTCTCAGACGTGGTCAGTTTCTGGTAGTTTGGCTTGAGCCCAAATCGGAGAGCTCTAGCACGGAGTAAGTCGCATCGGCAGCACCGTCGTCCACACAACTCTTCGATAAGACCATGCGCTTCTCACCCTCTCCTCGCTGTTGACGGCATGCCTGTCTGGGTGTGGTTGGGGATTGTGGTGGATTGAGAGGAAATCGACGACGTAGAAGAATAACCAGAGGAGAAGGGCAGAGGAGAAGAGCTGAAAAGCTGAAAATCGAGTAGCTGAAACAAACAAGTTTATAAAAAGCTTGATTTTGGAATGCTGAAAAGCTACCTTTTGAAGAACTGAACTAAAAGCTGAAAAGCTCTCGGAACTCTACTTTTCTGGCTTTTGGTGCGTAGAGAATCTAAAAATATATTACAAATTAAAGCCTAGATTCAAATTTCATCAGTTAACTTTTCAACTGGCTATCAGCCAGCTTTTACAAAAGCTCAAAATCTCCAGCGCAAACAAGAGGGCATTAATCTGGAAGATGAAGATACTAAGCATTAAATATTTTTATATCATTTGTTAATGTTATATTATCAATTTTGACGGAATTTGAATATACTATCTGCTCGATGTGCAGGTCAACTGATGGAAGCAAGGCGTG
This sequence comes from Zoysia matrella, assembly GCA_001602295.1. Classification (NCBI taxonomy): domain Eukaryota; kingdom Viridiplantae; phylum Streptophyta; class Magnoliopsida; order Poales; family Poaceae; genus Zoysia; species Zoysia matrella. Next base: position 115,442 of record BCLG01000635.1, on the reverse strand, counting down.
TACTAGAATGATGTCGTTTCCCCTAGGAAATTGATTTCCTAGGGAAAAATTCCCTATGGTTTTACTGAAAATCTGTAGGGCAATCTCTCTTTCTCATCAACTTTTTTCCCTAGGTCACTTCGTTGGGAAAATAGTTTCCCTAGGGTTTTCAGTCCTTCCTTAGTGTTTTTGTTTCTAGGAAAACTTGTTGATTCTAGTAGCTAGTAAAAGGAAAAAAGAAACAGTTCCGGAGAAAATTACCACACGAAGACTCATAGGTAAAGTGTTCAGTTCCCTAGAAAACCAGAGAAGCCACAGGGAAAGAAAGAATTTCCCCACGGTTTTTACACCTACCGTAGGGGCATTATCTTTAGTGTTCTAAAAATACTCTGGGGAAATTTTTAACTGAAGAATTCCAGTAGTGTTTCTAGAATTTATTCGTGTACGTGTTGTTAATGTTGTCAGAATGTTCAGATTGTCTAAAGACATTTTGAAGCTTATCTACTGATATGTTGAAGCTAATCGGCCACTATTTTTTTTCTTGTCCCTGGATGTTTTGTGTATCCATTGTTTTTTAAGAACATGTTCAGCTATTTTTTGTACTTATCAACTACCTGTGGGCTGAGCCTGCAGTATTATTGTTGAACTAGTGATTCACATCAAGGGTCACCACATGACAAACATCCTCAACTCCCCGCTCCACTACCATCGAAATGACTGGTCCCACGAGAATTCCAGTAAGCATTTTGTGCGGCATGCTCTTGTGTGGCCCAAGACCACAAATGTTTGTAGTCATGGGGTACATATGTACCCGCCACTGCTATCAGCCTTGTAGCAGTGGCACAATGGCCTTCCACCACATATGGTTGACTGCAATCACGGATGCTTAATAGGATCACATCTACAAAGGTTTTGTGGTGGTGGACACTTAAGTGGCCAACCAAGCCTTCTAAAGGTGTTTGGACACACCATCACTTTTCCACCCATACAGCAAAGCCACCTCTCCGCCCTCCCATGTTTCTTGTTGTTCAACACCAGGTGGCAGCATGAAGTGGCGAGTGTGGCTCAGCTAGGTTTGGTGAAGGCAGATCTTGAAGAAAGGTGCGGTTGCATGATGAGTTGAGGCGGTCTAGTGTGCTGGAGTGGTCGATGATGATGGTTTTGGATGGCTGATATGTGGGTTCAGCTAGCGTCGAAGGGCTGGGCTAGGCCCACACGCCTTTTGGGAGCTCAGGGCAAATAACAGTGGCGGTTTAGTCTCGGTTTGTCCTTTGATTAATGTTACCTAGGCGAATGCCTATCATCATGTGCATGGAGCCAGCTAGGCTCCCACATGCAACGTCTGTGTAACAGCTCAGGCTCAAATACAGCTCATGCTCACGCACATGCTACGTGGGTCACACCTACACATCAACCTATTTGCGCTTTCGTCCTCACTTCGCGTAAAAGAGTTAACCCGGGGTTACTATGCTTTAGGTCCTTAGCTATTTAAGTTGGTCTATCCCTATTTGAACTAGCAAGGTGGGACTAATTCTCATGTTTTATTTACACCACAAGCCAGGCAACTCACCCACACTAAGGACAAACGATCAGGACCGATCTTCTCTTGATATGTCGTACATCAGTGCCATCATATGTGTCATGACGTGACCCCGTAGGGCCCATGCGTCATGCACACCGTATCTGCACTCTAGAGCGTACGCTCCTGTGATACATCGAAGGTCAGCTTTGATACCATTCTTTAATAGCTCAGGCCTAAATACAACTCATGCCCACGTACACGGTCCATGCATGGGCCACACCTACATAGCAACCCGCTTGCACTTTTATCCTTGCTTTGCGTAAAAGGGTTAATCCAAGGTTACTATGCTTTGAGTCCTTAGCTATTTAAGTTGGTCTATCTCTTTTTGAACTAGCTAGGTGGGACTAATTCTCATAATTTACTCACACCACAAGTCATGAGAGTTGGGCCAAAATCCATAGGCCTCACAGCCTGCAAATTCCTCTCACTATTGATGCACTCTTCCTCTCCCTCCTGTTGTGCTCTTCGTGATATGTACGTGGTTCTCGATCTTCCGTTAGGTCGTGCTAACTCTCGATTTAGTGAAGATGTGACACACAATCGATCCGACCTCAAATCAACATGATTCGAACCCCGCAATCGCAGCACCACTTCTCCTCTGGTTATCAACCGTGCACACACGATTAACTTCGCCAAGAAAGCTAATCCCAGCCTACCAATCCAAGAACACAAGTAAGAACAAGAAAGAATTTTTGCACAGGAAAACCTAATACTAATGGGGCAAGAAAAGATACACGGCCCAAAGGCCAAAAGATAGTGTCGCAGCACCTTAACAGTTTTTGAATGTCATCTTGTTTCGGCGGTTCTCGAAGATCTAGAAAGTATTTTTGCACGAGATTAGATTCGTTGGAAAGCTTATTTCTTTAGCTTTCTATATATATCTGAAACGTCTAAAACAGAGCTATATGAGATCGAGGCATCCGTTTTAGTGCAGGCTGTTCCTGTAGCCTGAGTCAGACTCGAACCCAAGTTGTTTAGATCTCCTCCGGGGTCAAACGTACGATGATGATCCCGAGTATCTCTAAGTCCTTCTTCATGTTTTCTTTGACCCTCTTCAATGTTTTTAATTATGATAAAGTCATTAGGTAACAATCTATTCTCAAAGTAAGGTAGACATGTGTTTAGAAACGAGCTCACCTCTAATCTCAACTGTCGTGTGTGAGTTTCATCAATACTAATTTGAGGAGTCTTGTGTGTATCTAAAGGAGAGATGTCCTCATTATCCTCCTCTTCTTGTTTTGGAGTCGTCCTCGACTCAAGTTCATCGTCGGAACCTGAACTCTACCATGCCCTGCAACCTACATGAAAAGGTGGAGGCCACGGGGGTATTTGAATGCAATCACTTGGTGGCTCAAAGATCCTTATAATATCATCATTCTCTCCTTCTTGATGGAAAGCCGTCCTCGGCTTGCTCCCTTGGGTATCATGATACTTCTGCAAATGGTTAGTAACAGGAGCGCACAAATAGCTAGAAAGATCTCGAGATGCAAACAAGGCATATTTGTACACTAAAGCATCATATGGAGTATTTTCACCATGCAAGAGGATTTCAAATTTGAGCAAATACAAACTCTATGCACCATAAAGACACCTCTAGAATCATAATTGCCTATAACATAAAAATTACTTCTAGTTAATAAAGCCAATTCAGGTTTCAAAAATATCATCTCTCTACTATAACAAAGTCATAAAAAGAATCATATTCAATATAACTCACAGTGTTTGGAGAAGACAACAATTTCAGCTCATCATTTTCACATGTAATGGGTGTGAAATATTTAATTTCAGCACTAGTGAATGGATAAAAATTAGGAATATCGAATTCATTTACTATTTGTTGCATAGTAAGAATAGAAATATCTACACTCAACCTTTCTTTATCACAAGGACTAGTGGGCAAATCAAACATTGACAAAGATAAATGGATAAAAGGTGACACTAGCGGTTGCTTTATAAAAGTAGTATAGACAAAAAAATTTAGCGCAACAAAATTATTGTCACCTTTTGTAGATCGATG
>BCLG01000635.1:85636-111859 GCA_001602295.1 Zoysia matrella | reverse complement strand
TTTCTTCTCATTTTCAGCAATACTTTTTGGCGTGTTATGATCCGTCTTATCTTGGGCTATGCTTGGAAAATTGCGTATCTCTTTTTTTATCACATTTGTATCACTTTCATCTTCTTGTTTGATTTCATTTTCCTGCAAAATGTTAAGTGCAATAGAACATACAGTAGAAAGCTTCTCCTCCAAAGAATGTTCATCACATCTAGACATAGATTCAAAAGATGTATCAACAAAAAATTTAAAATTTTAGCATCACTCCATATCCGAGGATATTTTTTTGTTGTATATAAAAATTGCCACCAAGTTAAAGCATGATCAACTAATGCATGACCAACATTCAAAAGCTTTCTCCTTTCACACATATGGCATTGTCCAAATAGATTATCTCTCTTTTTCCCAAGTAATATATTTAATAGAATCTAAACCATCATATAAAGAAAGAGATGAAAGAATATAATTACTCGTGTAAGGAGATGATGTAGCAATGGTCTGAACCTATTCCGTCTTTCAATCATGTGCGACATCTCTTTGTGGTGGATTACATTTCTTAAGGCTTGCCGTCATATTCTTCACATACTCAATGCATTTTGTAAAGTTTGCATCGATATTATCAAAGACTCTAAAGCACTACTCACATTGTATTCACCTCCTTTTCTTCCTGTCATGGTTAAAAAAATAACATATGGACAGCACAAAATATTATTCCTGCAATTACAGTGAGATGGTGGTGAAAATTCCATAAAAAGAAATGCCTTACTGAGCTCTTGCAAGAGTCTTACCAAATCAAGGCAAAGAATGGTGCAACTGGTGGTAAGAGAAACCAGGGAGTCGTAATTTCACAATTACAGGGTCAAATACAGTGCTGATCCGAGGTTGATATGTGGAGCTTGGAGGGCTAAAATAATGATTAGTGGAACACAATTCTATAACAGATAGTAATATTAAATAAGTGTTCTAAGTATTATGTTCTAGTTGCTGGCCCAATCTTATAAAAAATACAGATGTTACAAAAATATGAATGAAGATATCAAAGGGCAGCAACAACACAAATGCTAAGGCTCCAAAAATCAGCAAATTGTTCAGCACTTGAAAAATCAATAAAAGTTAATTTTTGACTTTTAGATGTTCAAAAAAATTTAATTTTATTTTTCAGATATTTTTCTCTGAACCAGAGGCACAAATGATGGCACACGACCAAATTTCAGATCAATATGATGAAAGATGTGGCCTAGAGAAAATCTCGATTTTCTGTTAAATCTGTGCTGAAACTTCGGAGCGCGAAAACAGAAACTTCTGTTCTGAATTTGTTGAATCTAGGATTTTCAGGGGATGGGAAAGTTTCTGTAGATATTCGAAAAGTACTTATATGTCTAATTTGGAGTCCAGAAACAAAAGTTATGACTATTTTAACGATGGATCTCCGAATCAGATTTTTTTTGAAAGGCTAAAAACATATTCGAATTTCAAATTAGATGCAAATTTTATAGACGTTTTTGTGGATGATTGAGCAGCGGATAAATATGGAGAGGTGGATCTATGAAGGGTGGATCTGGTTGTGATCGAAATATAGGGTGGGTGGGTGGTATAAAATTTTAATGCAAAAGAAACAATTAACAGATGTGACACGATAACTGATCTGAACACGTTGTGGATGAACGATGAATGAAAACAGCTGAATACAAAAAGATCACAAAATCCAGCAACTAAAACAGAAACTAAGGACACAAACTCAACACTACGACTCTGAAATAAAATTATGCATAGGCTAAACACGGCTTGAACAGTAGAACACCTAACAATCTAATAATTTTTTTTTGTTGCGACTTTTCTGTGGGCGATAGGATGAATGCAAAATAAACAAGGATAGATGTGACCCTGACGGTATACCTGAAGCTTTGATTACCACTTGATGTGTACGTAGTTCTCGATCTTCCGTCAAGTCGTGGTAACTCTCGATTTGGTGGAAATGCGACACACAATCGATCTGGCCTCAAATCAATATGATTCGAATTCTGCAATCACAACACCACTTCTCCTCTGGTTATCAACCGTGCACACACGATTGACCTCGCTAAGAAGGCTAATCCCAGCCTACGAATCGAAGAACACAAGCAAAAACAACGAAGAACACAACTCAATTGCGAAATCTGAATTAAATCATAAAGTTGAAAACTAACAAATCGTCAAACGGTAAAACTGTTTGGAAACGATGAAAACTAATCAAAACCTTATCTCTAATGATGGCGGCTACTATTTATATAGAGGTTGGTACGTCTTTTAGGAGAAACCCTAATACTAATGGTTCTAGAAAAGATACACTGCCCAAAGGCCAAAAGATAGTGTCGCAGCACCAGGACAATTTCTGTACATCATCTTGTTTTGGTGATTTCTAAAGATCTAGAAAGTATTTTTGCACGAGATTAGATCCGTTAGAAATCTTATCTCCTTAGCTTTCCAATCATATCTAGAATGTTTAACATGCTCAAAATCAGCATCTCACGTTCGACCCAGGAGGAGATCCAAACAACTTGGATTCGAGTCTGACTCGGACTTCAGGACCTTCTCCAATGTTCCTATCATGATAAAGTTATTAGGTAGCAATCTATTCTCAAAGGAAGAAAGACATGTTTTTAGAAACAAGCTCACCTCTAATGTCAACTGTCGTGCGTGAGTTTCATCAATACTAATTTGAGTAGTGTATCTAAAGGAGAGATGTCCTTATCACTTCCTCTCCCTACTGCTATGTTCTTCTTCGTTGCATCCATAATTTCTCTCTTCCTCTCGCTTTGCATCCTTATTTTAAATTGTGAATGATAGACTCTTCCTTCATAGCCAGCTGTTGTGCTCACAACGATGGAAGAAAATCTTATACGCAGTGTGTACTGGTCAGTGAAAATGACATAGCACAAATCTTGTCTATGGACTTAGTTTTTGGATGATGTCATAACTATGGATGGGGTGGTGCAATGCTAAATGTGGTCAAATCCAAGATGCCGGATGGGTCCGGAGCCAAGATGCTAGACAAGGCCAAAGCTGAAGAGGAGTGCGAGTTGTGGATGAGATGGAAGCTCTTTTGAAAGTTGCTTCGCTAATGTTTTTGTTGATCACAAGGTACTGCATGAAATTTTTTATTTGATGAGGCTGATCATGTTTCCTACCAACTACAGATGACATGATGATGATATTAATGGTGTTGCAACGATTTTGTTTTGCATCAGACGTGAGCATTATCGCAGCTACTAATTTGTCATGCCTCTGTTTATAATGGAGTAACATGATTTAGAATTGTATACTGCTAACGGTGCTTCATTAGTACTCCATCAAAATGCATGTATAATATGCATTGAACATGCAGCTTACAGAATCTGACAAGGAAGAAAAGTAATATAAGTGACGAACTCAATTGCTTTGTTGTAAAACTCCATTGGACACTACAAGCTTAGGTAGTGGGAAGGGTGCCCACCATCTCCATGGTCTGGGATGTTGTAGTATTGTCCACCATTTTGCTTCATAACCTCCATCATCACCAACGGATCCAACTGGTTGCTTGGGTATTCCCACTCTTACAAAATAATTTACTAGTACTATGTATAGTTGTGTAATTTAGAAAAGTGCAAAATTAATTAGCAAATTGGAATTTGCAGCATAAAGAGCATCTCTAATAGTTCCCTTGAGCAAATTACATATTTCCCACTGTTTTGGAAAGCTATCCCTTATTTGTCCCTACATGTTTCTACTTCCCATATATACCTAAATTCTAAAACTGTATGCCTTTTATCCCCCTTTTCCATATTTTTTTAGTATGTGGACAATTTTACCCTCAACAAGCTATCCTTTATTTATCTCCAAATTGAATAAATGAAGAAAAGGGTCATTTTTGTTTCTTTTCAGATTAATAATTAATCAAATCTCTGAATAAAAAATTATGATGCAGTAGAAAATACCCCTCTAACATTTGTGTATATCATGTTCCTAAATATAGGTACTTCAAAAACCAAGGCTCTAATTATCTCAAGATGTTTAGGGAGTCAATAGGAACTCCAGAAATCACGTAACCTGCTGATCGTTGCCCCTTTCAAAGATATCGATTATATGGCTATGTTAAAAAAGTGCTTTTAGGTATTCTCTACTCTTTAAAAAGCACAACTTTTCTTTTCTATATATACATGGCAAAACGTCCCCAACAGAGGTGCGTTTGACTACATGTACATAAAAAAGGCACCCAAAGTTGTCCTTTTTTAAAAATATGATGGATAAAATCTCTTTACCTATACTGTTTACAAATCTGACAGACGAGCTCTTCCGAATCTCTCAGATCTTAAACCCACGTGTACCATAGTTAACAAAATACAACTAACTGGAACAAATATATGAGATCCACAGAAAGTTGTTGGAAAACAAAATAAATTTATTTCTGATTAATACTAATATATTATTTTCTTAAGTTAATATTTTTTCTTAGACCGTAGCTTTAGCACGAGTAGGACTAGTACTATTAGGAGTTTTTAGAGGAATACATTTGTTTTACGTCCAATAAATTTTCAGAACTTCATAATTTTGGTAATAAAAACGTACCGGCCCAGACCGGTAAACAGCAAACCGATTCTTACTCAAAATGAGTAAATTTTGGCCGATTTTGGTCTGAAATTCTGTAAAATTTAGACAAAATCAACTCATGAATATCTCAAAACGTTAGGTGGTTTGCACATCTATCGGAGACGAGAACACGCTGTGGTAGCAAGCTCTTAGAAGTGACAAATGGATGCTCTTATGAGTGACAAATCATATGATAAATCAAGTGATGATGGTACTTATAACTTGGATTATCTTGTATTAATAATTTGTGTTTTAATTCATTATTGTGGGCAATTTTTTTCTTATCTGAGGAATACCCAAGTTTTGAGTCCTGCATCCGTCCCTGTCCATCATGCAAGACTGTTGAGTTACAACAAAAAATCGGTTGGACTCATCTGCTGGATAATCATGAAATTCCTCTTCAACCATGGTTATGATTTACTCTATGTTATTTGGGGTTTTGTTATGAAACAAAGCTGGATCGCAGCCAACCAAATACAAAGATATAAAATGTTTAGGTCAAGTGAATTAGGAGCTTGGGCAGCCTCAACAAATATCAAATCATTAACATCAATATATATCTTAGCATTATCTTGCTGGATGTAAATAGGCAAATCTCGCTCTTCAGAAGGCCAGTCTCCTTTAATTGCTGGATTGATTTTTTGTATCAAGAGCTCTTGAATGTTGTCTTTTTGGATGTCATGGTGTTTGTAACTAGAGTATCTACATCTTGAAGTAAGATTAGGAAAATAAGTGAAGGGGAAAATGCTATTTTAAAAACAACTTGCATACCATGCCTCAAGGTTGGCCTGTGCTACTCCTCCGAGCTAGTTCAATATAAATGGAGGGGAAAATTTCTAGTTTTCCATCTTACCCTCAGTGTCAAACCTAGGCCAAGTAACAACAGCTAGGAACATAATCTTTTGTATGATTTTTTTTTTGCTTCTCACAGCATTTTGCAGATGTTCTTTGTTGTTGGCAAGATAATATTTTGAGGTACGTCTAGTTCTATAGAACCGCTTCTCATCAATGTATATGATGTTGTACATTGATTTGAAAGTGGGTGCACCAGGACTTATTTTCAAACATTGACAAGCAGTATGAAACCCTACAAAATTAGCTTAATTTCCTTCAAACACCTTCATACCAAGTGCATCATTTAAATCACATAAGGATGTGTGTTTCTTCAACTCTATAACTTTTAAAAATTCAGAAGGAACATCCTTTTTAACTGCCAACATTATGTGCCCTTGTTTTTAAGACCTTCTAAACCACCGTCCTAGCCAGCACGCCATACCATCTGGACGATTCTGATGAGTGTGTCAAATTTGAGAGCAACTTATCTTGAAACTCCACGGGTGGAGAAAATGCAGATCAATTCATGCCACCAACTCCATATAGATTGCAAACTTCAGATCGTTGCGTTAAAACATTCTCCTTCCACTGGAGCCTAAAAAACATATGCACAAGAAAATTATAGCTACTGGACAAACATATGAAATTAATGAATATGAACTGCCACTATTGTTACATACATGAGTATGAATTGCTACTAGTATGACAACTACAACTAATTTACAGAAAGGAATTGTACCTTTGGCAGCAATAGAAGAACTACATCCATGTGATTGGCCTATGCCCCCATCAACTTCTTGTTTGGATTGAGAACCTTCATCTTCTCCATGTTCGACTGCACAAATGCAAGGCCCAAAATATATAAATTGTCAATAGAAGAAAATAGAAGATCTCCTGAATATTGAAGAGCAATCTAGTATTATTTTTATACCACACCATGTTGTAGTCTAGTTCAAGAGCAGCCCACATCCCACTCGTCCACATGTCCTCGTCACGATCCTAGTCATTAGGTAGCTCTAGGTTTAGGTCGAAGTCTCTAGTGACCATGGAGTGGAAAGAGATGTAAGACCTCTTTGTTTCAGTTTCTTACTGAAAAGCTGAAACCTAGAAGCTGAAACAAACAAGGTTCTAAAAAACTCGCTTTTGAAATGCTGAAAAGCTAACTTTTGGAGAAATAAACTAAAATTTGAAAAGCTCACTAAGGGCTGCATTTTTAGCTTTTAGTGTGCAAAAAAGCTAAAATTATATTATAAAAGTTAACATCCAAATTTCATCACAACTTTTCAACTAGCCACTAGCTAGCTTTTCTAAAAGATCAAAAGCTTCAACTCAAACAAAGAGGGCTGTTGGGAGATGCTTCAGGAACTAGTTTGAACTGGCCTCTAATGGTGCCATATATAGGCATCAATTGAAGCTTGATTTGATCCAGTGCTAAAAGTTCTAAGGGGCACAAGAAAAAGAATGTTTCACCAAAATTTCGTGGTGTTTTGTTTCTAAATTTTATCTAGCACACCATTATGATTTTTTTTTTGCCAAATTGCTCTGGCAAGCGCTGCTTTAATGCAATGGGTTGGTGTGTTGTGCGTGGAGGACTTTCCAAGTTTTGGCTAATAGAAGAGCAACTATTGGCATGATTATTGCTTGATTAAATGGGAGCCATTACCAAAGTATGTTTATTTGAGAATAACAGCTTCCTTGATCTTGGTGTCATTAGCCTAGACAAAGATGTTTGGGAGGGAGTATATTAGTAGTAGCATTAGTGTAGTGGTGGACACAGTGTCCAGAACTAGGATATACTACCAGGATGTCAAATACCCCTGAGTGTCACATACATGGATAGCACCAGCCCACTCGGGGAGTTGTATCCCCAACGACCACACTCAGGGAAAAGCTCTCAGGAGAAATTAGTCGGGGGAAATACCATCATCCCTGAGAGGCCACTCAGCACTAAACGAGCACGCGGGGGTGTTCTCCATCTGTTTCTATTTCCCTGAGTGACACTGGCACTCAGGAAACTTACATTCTCTAATTCAGTTTTCCTTTTCCATTAAAATACAATGCGTTGGTTAGCAATTTTGAAACACAATCATATGATCACATCAGAAACTAATAGATATTATATGATCATTTAAATTCCCCTCATGATCTTTACATGAAAATAAGGTTCCCGTGATCATCATTTTAAACCATACAATTGAAGTCTGCTGATTACTAGACAAGTAGCCACCTATAACCCATCTATTAGTAGGTCAGAACAAAATACATCCCTATTTCTGCCACTTGTAACCCATCTATTAGTTGATCAAAACAAAATACAACCCTGCGAAGCATATGGTCACTTAGTCCCATGACTCGACTTCCAACTTCATTTGTTCCAGCATCTGCACTGTATCAATTCGATCTGAATCAGATGAACCCTAGCTAAGGAATACAAAAATGTAAATTGACAAATACACTGTGGTTTTTATATTCTTTTGTAGTTGTGAAGGAGATGCCTCGATAAGCTCTTCAGATGAAATAATCCTGATGACGGCATCAGCAAGTCCGCCAACAAGTGCAAAGACATAAATAAATATTATTGTAAACAGTTATAAATATTGTAAAAGGCAGGTGGCCACAAAATCATCCCTTTTAGTTTTATTTTTCACCCATCCAAGTGTCCAGCTGCACAGGCACAAAGGTTACGTACCCAATGCATCAACAATATAGGGTACAGATATTAGGTATCCAAGTGTTCTGATCATAAGAGTACAAGGTCATGTATACAACTGTGCTGGCCACACAATCACAAGGTTAGATATCAAATTATATGGCGACACAAGATTATGATCCAAAAGTACTAGCCACACAGGAGCGAAGGTTAGGTATCCAAAAGGGCGCTGATCACATGGATTTAAGGTCATGCATTCAATCACACATGGACAAGGTTACTTGTCCAAATATGGTGGTTACACAGAGAAAAAAAAAGGTTAGGATCTAAATGTAATGGTCATACAAGCAGAAAGGTCAGGTATCAAGTTGGCTGATAACACAGGTACAAGATGATGTAGCCAAGTGTGCCGGTCACATGGCACAAAGTTTGGATCTAAATGTCCTAGCCACACTTGCACAAAAGGTTGGGTATCTAAGTGTGACATCACTCAAGCACAAAATCATATATTCAAGTGTGCCTAGTTACAAAGTCACACAAGCTTCAATATCCAAAATGTGTCTATCTTATGGGCAAAAGAGTTGGACCCGTATATATTTGCCATGAAGTCTTAAAGGTTAGATATCTAACTCAATAGATCAATAAGCACAAGATTATGCAACCAAATTTGCTGGACACACATGAATACAAAATTAGGTATCTAGATGTCTTGGTCAGACGGGCACAAATTATGGTCCAATAATGTTTCGACCACATAAGCACAAAGGTAGGTGTTAAGCATGTCAATCACATAGGAAAAGGTTATGTCTTAAAGTATTCCAGCGACAAAGATACAAGGATAGGTATCTATGTATTGGTCACATGGGAACAAGGTAAGGCTACACTTCATGCGCACAATATTCTTGGATAGAAAACTACTCCTTATGCTCTGCATCACCTTAATTTGTAAATCCAATCAACATTAATTGGTTCTATTGCAAAACAACTAATACAATTGTGTGTCCAAGGATTCCTAGCTCTGTGTAGCTAATATCCTCAATACAATCATTATTACCTGTGAAAAACAGAATTTTTCAATCTCATAAAGTCTGTTATTTGAGTTGCAGTGCATGCATGGAGGTATAGGAAATAGGACAATTCGATGGACTTGGAGGGCCTGTTTCATGAGAAGAAGATATGTTGGGAAAAGAACACAAGATCGCACTCGTACGCACTCACAACTCTCACACAATCTCTCTCTGTATTTTTGTTCAGGCAGCACGAACACACACAAGAACAGAATACACGTTGGGGCAATTTTTCTGTATTGCTCGGCAAACTGAAAAGCAACCAACTGGCTAATACAAATAACAACTAACTGGACCACGTAAACAGCTCATGATCCGAACTATCAGCTACTCGTGCGCACGGCACATTTGGAAGAATAACAGAATGTATGCGCCACGCCGTTCAGAACACGGTCGCCTCGGAACTAATGGAGTAGTGCGCGCTCCGGGCATCTCGGTGTGAGCCACCACAACCAGAGCGTGCAGGGCCATCCAGGAGATAGATACAACATTCTCCCCCCTAATACTGGAGTGGCCCAAGATCACGGACACCAAGAAGGTGCCGCATTGTACTCAGCTTCACCGCCGGTAGTGCCTTGGTCAGACAATCTGCTCGCTGCTCATCTGTCCGCACATACTCGACAATGATTTCTCCATCTTCGGTGCACTCTCTGATGAAATGGAACCTGGTCTTGATGTGCTTACTGCGACCATGAAACACAGGATTCTTCATTAGTGCAATCGCCGACTTGTTATCAACAAACAACTTCACCAGTTTTGGTTGCTCCCCCTTCAACTCTGCCATCAAGTTTCTCAACCACAGTGCTTGGCACGCCGCCGCCGTTGCCGCCATGAACTCTGCCTCACACGAAGACAGCGCTACTGTTCTCTGTTTCTGGGAACTCCATGCAACGAGCGATCCATTGACATAGAATGCCATCCCACCTGTGCTCCTGCTGTCTTCCATATCACCGGCCAGATCACTGTCACTGAAGCCGGTGATCACTTCTGCATTTTCTCCCTTGCCATACATGAGACCATAGTGAACCGTCCCCTGCAAGTACCTGAGGATTTGCTTCACCGCCTTCTGGTGCAGGACTGTAGGCCGCTCCATATACCTGCTAGCTACACCAACTGCAAAAGACATGTCCGGCCGTGTATGAAGTAGGTACCTGAGACACCCGATGACTCGACGATATTCAGTGGCATCCACCAGGTGTCCCTCATCATCTTTGTGCAGTTTCAACCTTGGTTCCATTGGAACTTTCGTGGAGTTACAGTCCTGCATACCAAACTTCTCCAGCACCTTTCTAGCATATGCAGCTTGCTTAATGCAGATTCCACTGTCTTTCTGATCAACCTCAATGCCAAGATAATAGTGCAAAAGTCCCAGATCACTCATTTCAAATTCAGCCATCATCTGCCTCTTGAATTCTTTGATTACAGAAATTTCTTGACCTGTGACTATAAGGTCATCCACATACACACCAACAATCACCTTGGTGCTTTCAGATCCTCGTGTATATACCGCCCGTTCTTGTGCACACCTTGCGAAGCCAAGATGCTTCAGGCTCCGATCAAGACGTGCATTCCAGACCCTCGGCGCCTGTCGGAGTCCATAAAGAGCTCTGTGCAGGCGATAGACCATATGCTCCTTCCCCTTCACGTTGAATCCTTCTGGCTGATCAACAAAGACTTCTTCTTCTAGCTCTCCATTGAGGAATGCTGATTTAACATCTAAGTGATGCACCTGCCAGCCCCGATTAGCCGCAAGAGCGAGAATGACACGCACCGTGTCAAGGCGAGCTACTGGAGCGAACACTTCTTCAAAATCAATTCCTTGGCGCTGCACATACCCCTTGGCAACCAACCGCGCCTTGTGCTTGATCACATTTCCATCTGTGTCTTTCTTGAGCTTGTACACCCACTTGAGCCCAATTACTTTGTGCCCAGCTGGGAGCTTTGTGAGTGACCAGGTTGAGTTCTTTTCAATTGACTCAATCTCCTGCTTCATAGCATCCTCCCATTCTGGCTGGCCTGCTGCTTCACCATAGCATGAGGGTTCTTCTGTCTCCATCAGAAAGGCTTCTTCTTTAGCTTCAAGATCAGCACGGCGTGTTTCTCTCATTATGTCCTCAATGCGCCTGTATCTGACAGGTCCAGCATGGGACTCAACACTGCTGGGAGATGCTGTCGCTGCCGTCGGTGGCGATGCAGAGCCACCGCCATCGAGCTCCAATGTACCACCCACCGGTGTTGATGGCGAGGTGGGTGGCACAGCCGCCGAGTGAGCCATCGCCCGTGCTCTTGTGACAGGCCCTGCCCCTGCAGAGTGGCGTGGAGACAGGGGACTGTTCTATGCTGCAGCTTCTGCATCCGCCGCGCCAGCTCCATGAACACCCGCCACACCACCAGAACTTGGTGTTGCGGCAGTGTCACTTGGTGCGCTGACGATTTCCTCGACGGCAAATTCTGACGTCTGCACCTCTCCTGCACCTGCACTCCAGTTCCATTCACGATTTTCTTCAAAGTACACATCGCGACTTACATGAATTCTTTTGCGCCTTGGGTCGAACAAGCGATGCGCCTTGCTTCCTTCCTCGACGCCGAGGTACACCATCGCTTGGCTTCTGTCATCCAGCTTCTTGAGGTGTGGTGTAGTCACCTTCACATGCGCCGTGCACCCGAATACTCGGATGTGTGCGAGGTGTGGCTTCTTGCCGTTCCAGGCTTCATATGGAGTGCGGGTGCCCATGGCCTTCGTTGGCAGCCGGTTCAGGAGATAGACGGCATGCCTCACCGCCTCCCCCCAAAACCTAGCCAGCACAGACATGCTCTTCAGCAAGGACCGTGCCATCTCCATTACTGTGCGATTTCTTCTTTCCACAACCCCGTTTTGTTGTGGAGTATAAGGTGCCGTGTACTGTCGGTTGATCCCAGCATCTTCACATAGCCTTGTGAACTCGGCAGAGAGGAATTCTCCCCCTCGATCTGTTCTCAGCATCTTGATCTTGCAGTCCCTTGCATTTTCCACCAGGGTCTTGAATTTTGTGAACGCTTGCAATGCTTGATCTTTGGTCTTGAGCAGGTACATCCACAACCAGCGAGTACAATCATCAACAAGCAGAATGAAATACTGATTACCGGCGTTCGTCGCAGGAGTGATCGGTCCACATAAATCGCCATGAATCAGTTCGAGTGGCTTCTCCGCTCGAAAACTCACTGCCACTGGAAACGGGTGTCGAGCTTGTTTGGCCTCCAGGCAGTCTTGGCACAGCTGGTGTGGATGAGCTATCTGTGGAACACCTCCCGCCATAGACTTGTCGGAGAGCAGCTTCAGAGCTTGAAAGTTCACATGCCCCAGACGCGCGTGCCACAGCCACGCCGGGTCATCTAAACACGCCAGCAGGGACACAGGACGTGCGAGGTTTAACTCGATCTTATAGAGACGATTTGCAGTACGTCTCACCTGCATAATCAACCTTGCAGGATTTTCCGCAAACAGCTGGAGGGTGTCTCCTTCCATGATCACCTTGTGGCCTGTTTCTGTGAGCTGGCCGAGACTCACCATGTTGCTGCACAGATCAGGGATGTAATACACCTCGTTTAGCAGCCACTGATCTCCATTCTTGCATGCAAACAAGATTGAGCCCTTTCCCTTGATCTCAACTGACCTTCCGTCACCGAAACGCACCTTGCCGGTGACGTTCTCGTTCAGCTCCTGAAACTTCTCCTTGTCGCCTGTCATGTGGTTGCTCGCCCCGTTGTCGAGGAACCAGATCCCACCCAGTGGTGCGCCATCCTGGTTCAGGTGCGGCCACACTCGATCTTCATTCAGAAGAATGATCTCTTGCCGTGGTGACTCTTCCGACACGGCGAGCAGGAGAGCCGACTCGAAGTTGTCCGACTGGGCGAGGTGGGCTTCTTCCTTCTTCTTAGGCACTTTGCATTGTGATGCATAGTGCCCCATCTCCTGGCAATTGAAACAGCGTATGTGACTTTTGTCACGGCTGCCACTGCCGGAGCCTCCTGCTCCTTCGTTACTCTGCCCGTCACCTCGGCCACCTCTGCCGCGTCCACGGCCGCGGCTGCGACCGCCTCGCCCACGATTTCCCCCGCCTGCCGGTGACTTGCCCTTGTTGTTCGATGGTTCACCACTGCTTTTCTTCTGCCACACCTCCCACTCAGCCTGAGTGAGCAGCAGCTGTCCGCCGCCTGCACTAACACCGTTGTTGGCCTGGCGCGGTCGCGTCCGCTCATCGAACGCCTTCAAGCGGGACAATGCTTCTTCGAACGGCATCTTGTCGATGTCGCAGAACTGTTCGACGCCGGCGATGACGGGCAAGTACCTCTCCGGTACTGTGTCAAACAGCTTCTTCACCATGGCTGCATCGTCAAGTGTTCCGCCGAGGCTAGTGTACCTGACTGACATGGTTGTCAGTCGTCCCGCGTAGTCGTCCAACACCTCTCCGTCAGCCATGTACATGGCATTGAAGTCACTCTTCAACGCCCGCAACCGTGCGTTCTTGACGCGATCCGCTCCAACGAACCGCGTTTGGAGGGTCTCCCAAATCTCCCTCGAAGTCTTCTTCATTGCAACCTGCATAAGAATTGCTTCGAGGAGCGCCTGGAGAAGATGCGCCCTCGCCTTCTTGCACAGCTAGGTGTCGACGACCTCGCTGGCCGCCGGCTGCACCGCAGCCCAGACACCTTGGTCTTCCATGATCGCCTGGACGCGGATCGCCCAGCTTGTGTAGTTCGTCATCGTGAGCTGCGGATATTGGTACGAACTCGAACCTCCGCCACCACCTCCGCCGGCATTCGCCGTCACCGCCTGGATAATGGACATCACGTTGAATTGGGAGTGGATTATGGCTCTGGTACCAAATGTTGGGAAAAGAACACAAGATCGCACTCGTACGCACTCACAACTCTCACACAATCTCTCTCTGTATTTTTGTTCAGGCAGCACGAACACACACAAGAACAGAATACACGGTGGGGCAATTTTTCTGTATTGCTCGGCAAACTGAAAAGCAACCAACTGGCTAATACAAATAACAACTAACTGGACCACGTAAACAGCTCATGATCCGAACTATCAGCTACTCGTGCGCACGGCACATTTGGAAGAATAACAGAATGTATGCGCCACGCCGTTCAGAACGCGGTCGCCGCGGAACTAATGGAGTAGTGCGCGCTCCGGGCATCTCGGTGTGAGCCACCACGACCAGAGCGTGCAGGGCCATCCAGGAGATAGATACAACAAGATAATCACTCATGGTGGAACAATGTTTCGAGCAGATGGGAGCGTCGTCAGGGATTACCATGCTTGACACAGAGGAGGCCTTCAATGGTTTCCATTGGTCATCATGCACCATGAAACAGCGGAAAGCAAATGAATTTATGTAGATAGGATATACTGTGGTCCTTAATTAGGATTCCTTTGGCATTAAATGCCGAGCTTTCTCTTTGTAGTTGTCATTATCTTCCTTATTATTCTATGTTTTTGAATGAATATATCTTTTGTTTCAGCAATATATGATGCATTGTGATATATATTCATAAGTATCTCAGCCTATCTAGCTACTCCGCTTTCCAACACTCATGTGTGCCAGACACTTAAGACGTCCTTGAACGTATGTGCCAGATACTTACAATATTTGAAACTTATGTGTCACAGACTTAAGGTACTACACTTAGGTCCGTGTGTTTTATGCACTATATCCGTCTATTTTAAGTTCTTGTCCTACTTTACATTTGCTTCTGCATCTCTCTTTGGCAATTTTTTATTGTAACTCAATCACTCCATGGACTGGTTGAAACAATGATATATATTAGAAAAGATATGTCAACCTAGAGTCATTTGTCACCGAAGATACAAAATAGTGTGAGGTCGAGGAGTGCATTTGAATTAGAAAACATATGTCAATCGTCTGGATTTGAAGCGTCACTGTCGACCATTAGTGGGAAAGACAGTTATATGAATGCATTTCATG
Organism: Zoysia matrella; assembly: GCA_001602295.1. Lineage (NCBI taxonomy): Eukaryota > Viridiplantae > Streptophyta > Magnoliopsida > Poales > Poaceae > Zoysia > Zoysia matrella. The sequence continues at coordinate 96,737 of BCLG01000635.1, read as the reverse complement.
ATAGCATATATAATGTTTTGATGGGTGAATTAGATTAGATATTGTGTGAGTTGACGTGTTTACACTATATTTCTAAAAAGTGTCATAACGTTATAAATTGGGCAACTTTGCTAAAGGACACTGTAAAAATGTGGCATTTGCTTTGGGACACTAAAATTTTAATTTCTTTGCTGCGGGACACCCTGTCTAGTATCTCAGTGTTAAGCAGCAAAGAGCAAATGCATCCTTTTTACAGTGTCTTGTAGCAAAATTTCCCATATAAATTTGTTTAATTGCCAAATATTTAATATTTGCATGGAATTGAAAAATACACTTACGAACAAATATTTGGTGCTAAATTGATAGAAATGGTGCATGGGTATCAAAAATGTTTTGTATTTTTTTAAAAAGGTAAATATGTCATTAGATAAGTCAAAAAACTATAAAAGCAGATTATATAAGAGCCCTTCTAAGGTCCTATTTGTTTTAGCTTTTCAGTTGACTTTTGAAAAGCTAAAAAGCACAGGATGCTTTTCTGGTTTTTAGTGTTCATAGAAGCTAAAAGTATATCACAAAAGCAAACATTCCAATTTAATCAGCCAACTTTTCTGAAGACTAATTTCTGCTTGTTCACCTCTTAAGAGGTAAGACATGAATTCGATCTCAACCATCGATTTAAGAAGAAAATATAAAGAAACAACTTAATATCAACCAATAACGTGTCTTTGATTACCGTCACCTGTCAAAACTCACTAATTACTTTCCAAATTCAATGATTAGTAATTAATAATTATTAGAGAACTTTTACCTTGGAAGAAGTAAAATAATAATTTAAACCTCGAGATCAACATAAATCAATAGACCAAAATCATTTGGATCTATTTTAGAATATATCTTATATAATTGAGTCTCTAAACACCCCACCCATTTTTAATAATCTAAATTATAAAATCTACTTGTATAATCTGTCTTCTCCTGTTTGTACAGAATTCAGAGCAAACTGAAAACACACCAAAAACATGCATCGATCTGTGCGAAAAACATGCACGCTGAACCAAGAAAAATAGCACCAAATTATCCGGAGTTCATTGTTTCCTTGCTGGCCCTGGTAAGTTCCAGATGCTGCCGTTCAGGCATGCATCCACGCAATCTCACTATCCAATTTTCAGGAGGCGATGGGCTGTACAAGCAGATCGAACACTTGGTCCCTGTCCATCATGTTTACCCTGACACACAGCCACGATCTCGAGCTCGGCGAGGAAAGTGGTGCAGTCCTCAACGTCTTCCTTCTCGCATCGCAGCCACCCGAAGGCTGCCACCAAACCAAATCAATGGAGGATTTAGTACAGATCAGAAGAACAGCACCTTCGTTGTTGCAAGCATTGATGTGTTGATCAATAAGTAAATCAATGGAGGATTTAGTACAGTATTTGAAGTTAGATATATAAGTGTGTTGATCACACAAGTACAAGGTTATCTATCGAAGTGTGCTAGCAACACCCGAGCACAAAGTCAGGTCTCCAATGTTTCGGTTACACAACCACAAGGTTAGGATCTAAATATAATGCATCGGCTAGTCGGCTACACAAGCACAAATATTAGGAATTTAAGTATATATGCCAATCATGCAGGCACAAGGCCATGTCTCTAAGTGTCCTAGCCACAAAACACAAGGTTATGTATCTGAATGTATCGGTCACATGGGAACAAGGTAAGACTACACTTCATGCGCACAATATTCTTGGATAGAAAACTACTCCTTGTGTATGCTTTTCTGCATCACCTTAATTTGTAAATCCAATCAACATTAATTGGTTCTATCGCAAAACAACTAATACAAATGTGTGTCCAAGGATTCCTAGCTCTGCGTAGCTAATATCCCCAATAATCTTTATTACCTGTGAAAAATAGAATTTTCAATCTCATAATGCCACTTGTTTGAGTTGCAGTGTATGCATGAAGGCATTGGAAATAGGAAAATCCGACGGATTTGGAGGGCCTTTTTCATGAGAAGAAGATAATCACTCATGGTGGAACAATGTTCGGAGCAGATGGGAGTGTTGTCAGGGGTTAGCATGCTTGACATAGAGGAGGCATATTCAAAGGTTTCCAATGGTCATCATGCTCCATGAAACAACGGAAATCTAATGAATCCGTGTAGATAGGACATCGTAGATAGGATATACTGTGGTCCTTAATTAATTAGAATTCCTTTGGCATTAAATGCCGAGCTTTCTCTTTGTAGTTATCAGTATCTTCCTTATTATTCTATGTTTTTGAATGAATATATCTTTTATTTCAGCAATTTATGATGCATTGTGATATATATTCATACGTATCTCAGCCTATCTAGCTCCTCCACTTTCCAACACTCATGTGTGCCAGACACTTAAGACGTTCTTGAACGTATGTGCCAAACACTTACAATATTTGAAACTTATGTGTCACAGACTTAAGGTACTACACTTAGGTCCTTGTGTTTTATGCACTATATCCGTCTATTTTAAGTTCTTGTTCTTGTCCTACTTTACATATTTGCTTCTGCATCTCTCTTTGGCAATTTTTTCTGAATCACTCCATGAACTGTTTGAAACAATGATATTAGAAAACATATGTCAACCTAGAGTCATTTGCCACCGAAGATGCAAAGCAGTGTGACGTCGAGAAGGAGTGCATTTGAATTAGAAAACATATGTCAATCATCTGGAGTTGAAGTGTCACTGTCGACCATTAGTGGGAAAGACAGCGATATGAATGCATTTCGTGATAGCATATGTAATGTTTTGATGGGTGAAGTAGAAATTAGATTTATGTGAGTTGACACGTTTACACTGTATTTCCAAAAAAGTGTCATAACATTATAAATTGGGCAACTTTGCTAAAGGACACTACAAAAATGTGGCATTTGCTTTGGGATACTAAAATTTAATTTCTGTGCTGCTGGACACCCTATCTAGTATATCAGTGTGAAGCAGCAAAGAAATTTCATGTTAGTGTCCCTAAGAAAACGCATCCTTTTTTACAGTGTCCTGTAGCAAAATTTACCGTATAATTAAATTTGTTCAATTGCCAAATATTTAATGTTGCATGGACTTGAAAAATAAACTTAAGAACAAATGTTTGGTGCTAAATTGATAGAAATGGTGCATGGGGACCAAAAATGTTTTGTAATTTTTTTAAAAAAGGTAAACATGTCATTAGATAAGTCAAAAACTATAAAATCAGATTATCCCATGTGACGGACCAATGACACAACCAAAAAAAGTGTCATCTATAGCTGTAATTCGCATAGTAGATGGATCTGTTTCAGCGGAGCTTGTCAAGGCTGAGTTAGCTCGTCTGATCCCGGTGACATGGAATTGGGCGGTTAGAAGGCACAGTGAGAATTCATATCTTGTGCCATTTTCTTCCCAAATCGAGTTACAAAGAATGGTGGCTATTAAGAGGGTTCCGACAGACAACAATGAAGGTATTATGGCTTTTGAGGAATGGAACCAAGAGATCAAACCTAAAAGAAAACTCATTAATGTCTGGGTTCTAATATATGGTGTACCATATGAAATTCATTCTTTTCTCCCTCTATGGGCTGTAGGATCTATCATTGGAGCAAACCAGAAGGTGGACATGAGATATATGAGAAAAGCAGGAGTGGTTAGGCTCAATGTGGCAGTCCTAGATATTAATTCTATTCCAGCATCCGCAAAGATTGTTGTAGGAGATTCTTTATATGATATTTTCTTCAGTATTGATACTGTTAACAATGAGAATCAAGGATATGAGGATGATGAGGCTGATGATTTAGATGATGCTGATGAATATTATCAAGAAGAAGATCAATACATGGAAGATGCTACAACACCACAGGAACCGGCAGAATAGAACAGTAATCCCATTTCTAATCCAGCAACTGCTCAAGATTCTAAAGCCAAAAAGGTAAATGCGGATTTAGAAAAAATTGTTGATGAGGCTATGGACTTAGCCATCGAAGATATGTTGGACAAGATTAGCAAAATAGTGATGATGAAAGAGGTGGAAGTAGATGAGGTAAACATGGAAGAATGTTATCAGGAAGCAGGTGGCATGGATCAGATGGAGAAGAAACCTAATGCACCTTCACAGGTGCTGCTGGTGCAAACTGAACCGGCACTGGAACCACATGACCACAGTGAAACTACTCTAGAGCCGCAAGTGGAGATACAAATAGACCTTGCGGTGGCACAGGTGTAGGTGATGCAGATGAACACACCGGTACAGGAAACATATGAACCTGCTGGAACATCATTGGAGCAGCAACACAAGGACTTGCCAGGTCCTAAACACGATGGACTGCCATTAGCAGTGCTGCCGGTTGGATCACAACACGATTTAGGAGTTGAGAAACCAACTGCTGTTACAGATGAAAATCAGGAGGTGCCATCAAAACTGCAAAAGATGTTTGAGCAGCGCAGGGAGAACAAGCATAAAAACACTTCTCATAATCAAGCACAGAACCAAACAAAGCGAGTCAAGAATAAGGAAGCAGAGAAGGCCTCAGGAAATCTACAAGCACTCAGACGCAGCTCAAGGGCAGCAGCAAAAAATGATGATCACACCCTCACTAAGACAGAACGCATGGCAGCAAGAAAGAATTTAGAAGGGCCAGGTATGAAATCATTTTCGTCCTTTTCAGATTCCCATATTTCTTCAAATATTAGCAACCTAGGCATTTCTTTGGGTAGAGATGATAATGAAGTTCATGTATCAGTGAAGTCTCTTAAAAACATAGAAATAGATAGGCTCTCTGGTTCAGCTAATAATAATAATAAGAAGAAGAAGAATAGCTCAAGGGTTTCTTGTGCTGATGAGGAAGAGGATAATTTAGATACCGTTTTTAGCAAAGTATGTGGTGATTTAAATGAACAAATAGAAGAAGAGGGACTAGATCATATCTGTTGTGATCTAAATGTAGTCCCTAAGAAGAAGGTACAAAACCTCAGCAAAAAAGTAAAGATAGTGCGGCCATTGAAAAATTTAAACACCACGCTCAAATTGTTTACTCGATGAAAGGAATTTTTTGGAATAGCAGAGGTCTTGGAGACTTGGCTAAACATAGATACTTAGGTGATATGGTTAAAGAAGAGCAAATTAATTTTATCGCTCTAATGGAAACTGGTCTGGATGAATTCCCAAATGAGACCTTAAATAAGTTTTCTGAAGGTAGGGAATTCTTATGGCACGCTATGGCACCACATGGTAGATCAGGTGGAATTCTCCTAGGAGTCGATCTCTCTATATTTGACATTGGTTCCATTTTTTAAGGAGAGTTTTTTGTAAAATTCCTGCTTAGGAACAAAAATGATGGTTTTAAGTGGGTACTTTATTCAGTTTATGGACCAGCACAACATGAACATAAAGAAAGGTTTCTTTTAGAGTTGGCTAACTCTTGCTCTCATGAATCACTCCCCTATATTATTGGAGGTGACGTCAATATAATGAGACATGCAGGAGAAAAGAGCACATATAATTTTGATTCTAAATGGTCAAATATTTTTAATATGGTCATAGAAGTGCTTAATCTTAAAGAGATTAAAATGTCTGGTCGCCAATATACATGGGCAAGTCATGGAGATGAGCCTACTTATGAGAAGCTAGATAGAGTCCTTGTAAGTACAGGATGGGAAGAGAAATTCCCACTATCAACTGTACAAGCAAGAGACAGAAGCCAGTCTGATCATACTCCTCTCCACCTTAACACAGGTTCTTCTACACATAGTAACTGTCAACCTGTTTTCAAATTCGAAAGAGGTTGGTTCCTTAGAGATGGTTTCTATACCATGGTCACAAACACTTGGCAATCCAAAGTTAGAGGTAAAACTCCAATGGAACAATGGCAAAATAAAATCAGATCCTTACGGAAATATCTTAGAGGATGGGCCAAGAACACGGCAGGGATTTATAAAAAGAGAAAAAGAAGCTTATAGCCATGATCGACATTGGACAAAAAAGCTGAAAATGAACCTTTACTAGATCATGAGATAAACTTGAAACATTATCTTAAAGAACGCTTAGTTCATTTACTACGAGAGGAGGAAATTAAATGGTATAAGCGATCCAAAGTAAAAACCTTGCTAGAAGGTGATGATAACACCAGATTTTTCCATTTGGTTGCTAATGGAAAGCACCGTAAACAACACGTCTTCCAACTAGAACAAGAAGAGGGGGTAATAATTGGTGATGAAGAATTAAAATCCTACATTACAACATATTATAAAGATTTATTCGGCCCCCCTGAAACAAATCACTTCACTATGTTGGAAGACCAGACAGAGGATATCCAACAACTTAGTGAAGAAGAAAATGAGCTTCTAATAGCACCTTTCACAGAACAAGAAGTGAAAGAAGCTATTTTTCAAATGGAGCATAATAAATCTCCCTGTCCAGATGGCTTTCCGACAGAATTTTATCAAGTATTTTAGGAAGTGATAAAAAAGGACTTACTAGATCTTTTTAAAGATTTCTATGAGGAAAAATTACCCCTCCATAGCGTAAATTTTAGAATTCTAACTCTTCTTCCCAAGACTAAAGAGGCAACTCGGATCCAATAGTATAGACCAATTTGTGTTCTTAATGTTAGCTTTAAAATTTTTACAAAAGTGGCGACAAACAGAATCAATAAAGTAGCAGGATCAGTGGTTCAACCATCACAGACGACATTTATGCCAAGAAGAAATATTATGGAAGGGGTAGTAATTCTCCATGAGACTATCCATGAGCTTCACACTAAGAAACTTAACGGAGTCATTTTCAAGACAAACTTTGAAAAGGTTTATGATAAAGTTAAGTGGACTTTCTTGCAGCAAACTCTAAGAATGAAAGGGTTCTCTTCTAAATGGTGTAGATGGGTAGACCAGTATGTAAATGGGGGAAGTGTGAGCATCAAAGTTAATGACGATATTGGTCACTACTTCCAAACTAAAAAAGGTTTATGTCAAGGAGATCCAATGTCTCCAGTTCTTTTTAACATAGTAGCAGATATGTTAGCAATTCTAATAAAAAGAGCGAAAGAAGATGGGCAAATTGTTGGGATCATTCCCCATTTAGTGGATGATGGTCTATCAATTTTACAGTACGCTGATGATACTATTATTTTTATGGACCATGATATAGAAAAAGCAAAAAACATGAAACTATTGTTAACAACTTTCGAACAACTATCAGGCCTTAAGATAAATTTCCATAAAAGTGAGATTTTATGTTATGGTGAGGCTAAGGAAGCATCACGCCAATATACCGAGTTGTTTGGTTGCAATATGGGGGAATATCCATTTAGATACCTGGGTATTCCAATGCGCCATAAAAAACTATTAAATAGTGATTGGCGTGTCATTGAAGAAAGATTTGAAAAGGAGCTAAATTGCTGGAAGGCAAAGTACTTATCATATGGTGGACGCCTCACTTTGATTAATTCAGTACTAAGTAGTCTTACAATGTTTATGATGTCCTTCTTCGAAATAACAAAGTAAGTCATAAAAAAACTTGATCACTATAGGTCCAGATTTTTTTGGCAAGGAAATGAAGATAAGAAAAAATATCGCCTTGCCAAATGGGACCTTTTATGTCGCCCAAAAGATCAAGGTGGATTAGGGATCATTGACCTACAAATTCAGAATCAATGCTTGTTAAGTAAATGGATTGTTAAATTACTTAACGAGGATGGGATGTGGCAATCAATCCTTAGAAATAAATACCTAAGTTCAAAAACATTGTCACAAACTAATGTGAAACAAGGTGATTCACACTTTTGGAGAGGTTTAATGAAAATCAAAGATCAATTCCTTTCATGTGATCTTTTATTGTCAAAGATGGTACCCAAACTCGATTTTGGGAGGATACTTGGAGTGGTGTGAGACCACTTAAAGAAATATATCCCAACCTTTACCAAGTGGTTCATAGACGGCATGATACTGTAGCATCAATTTTATCAAGTGAACCGTGGAATGTATCCTTTAGGAGTCTAGTGGGAATCAAGCTCTTCGAATGGGAGAAGCTAGTTGAGAGATTATCACAAGTTAACATATCTAATGAAAGGAATACTTTTAGATGGAAGTTGCATAAGAGCGGTTCCTTTACAGCTTACTCTATGTATCAATTTCTAATAAATCAGGGAGCACCCTTTCATCATAAATATATTTGGAAGTTGAAACTTCCTCTAAAAATTAAAATTTTCGTTTGGTACCTCTCTACAGGGGTAATATTAACAAAGAATAATTTAGCAAAGCGTAATTGGAAAGGAAGTAAAAAATGTTGTTTCTGTAATAATGAAGAAAGTATTCAACATTTGTTCTTTGATTGTCATCATGCAAAAAATATTTGGAGAGTAGTGCATACAACTACAGATATAACTCCACCATATTCTATATCACACGTGATGGGAGGTTGGCTTGATTGGGCTAACACAAAAGAAAAAAAAGACTATTTTTGTTTGGATTGCAGCATTATTTTGGGCCATATGGTGTTCCCGGAATAATTTTTGTTTTAAGAAATCGAATTATACATGTTTTTTATAGGCTACATTCAAGGGAACTTACTGGCTTCGTTATTGGATGATGTTACAGCCTGGAAACATAAGAGAGCAATTTAAAAAAGTGAGTGCAGCTCTAGAAGTCACGGCCATGGAAGTATATGCGGTTCACGGATGGAGAATACATTACAGAATTGAGGCTTACTAGTTTTTTTCTCTTTTGTTTGTTTTTTGCTTTGTTTGTGGGTGCGTTCAAAGAGTTGAAAAAGTTGTAATAAAAATTAGGCTGCGTGCTTTATACAGAGGCCGGAAACAAGTTATGTTTCCTTTATCTAAAAAAAATATAAGAGCCCTTCTAAGGCCCTATTTGTTTCAGATTTTCAATTGACTTTTGAAAAGCTAAAAAGCACAGGATGCTTTCCTGGTTTTTAGTGTGCAGAGAAGATAAAAGTATATTACAAATGAAAACATTTCAATTTCATCAGCCAGCTTTGTAAGTAGCCACCAGTCAGCTTTTCTGAAGACAAATTTTTGCTTGTTCACCTCTTAAGAGATAAGACATGAATTCGATCTCTACCATCAATTTAAAAAGAAAATATAAAGAAACAATTTAATATCAATCAATAATGTGCCTTTGATTACCGTCACTTGTAAAAATTCACTAATTACTTTTCAAATTGAATGGTATTGTAATTAATAATTATTAGAGAACTTTTACCTCGTAAAAAGTAAAATAATAATTTAAACCTCGAGATCAACATAAATGAACGGACCACAATCATTTGGATCTATTTTAGAATATTTCTTATATAATCGGGCCTCTAAACACCCCACCCATTTTTAATAATCTAAATTATAAAATCTACCTATATAATCTAGATTAATAATTCCTAGTATGTGGATCTCGTTTTACAAGTGAATCGCTCTAAATCTTCTCTTTGTTTATACAGAATTCAGAGCAAACTGAAAAACACACCAGAAACATGCATCAATCCTTGCAATAAACATGCGCGCTGACACCAAATTATCCAGAGTTTCATTTGTTTCCTTGCTGGCCATGGTAAGTTCCAGATGCTGCCGTTCAAGCATCCACGCAATCTCACTATTCAATTTTCAGGAGTCGATGGGCTGTACAAGCAGATCGAACACTTGGTCCCAGTCCAGCATGTTTACCCTGGCGCACAGCCACGATCTCGAGCACGGCGAGGAAGGTGGTGCACCTCAACGTCTTCCTTCTCGCATCGCAGCCACCCCAACACTGCGACCAAACCAAATCAATGGAGGATTTAGTACAGATCAGAAGAACAGCACCTTCATTGTTGCAAGCATTGATCATCTATCCAAGTGTGTTGATCAATAAGTAAATAAATGTAGGATTTAGTACACAGAACTTTAAAGTTAGATATATATAAGTGTGTTGATCACACAAGTACAAGGTTATCTTATCTATCCAAGTGTGCTAGCAACACACGAGCACAAAGTTAGGTCTCCAATGTTTCGGTCACAAAGCCACAAGGTAAATTAGGATCTAAATATAATGCATCAGCCACACAAGCACAAATATTAGGAGTTCAAGTATGCCAATCATGCAGGCACAAGGCCATGTCTCTAAGTGTCCTAGCCACAAAGACACAAGGTTACTCCCTCCATTCTCAAAATTATTGTCGCTGTTGACTTCTAACATTAATTTTAACTATTCGTCTATAGTCCAGATCGCGTTCTAGCGCAAAACACATTATGTCGCCGCTCTGGCTCGGCCCATTTGTTCACGTCGTGTTTGTTCATGAAGGTAGGTAGGGTCCATGACAAAACAACACGTGGCATGGCAAACGATTAGAGCAGCGTCCGAGTCTCAGAGCAGCCACAGTGTGCCAGTGCTTGAGGGAATCTTTGCCTCAAGCACCGGGTGACCACATTGTGTGAATCGGTGCTTGCGGTTGAAAACGAAGCACCGGTGAAAGTTGTTTCACCCGCTGCTTCAACTGGAATGAGAGAATCTTCAATGGAGTCTACACCTCTCCAAGCAACGATGCTTCCACTGTGAACGGATGGAGAAACAAAGCATCGGTGCCTCGAGTGAATAATTTGGATCCATACATTGTGGGTGGTCTCATGGGATGAGCTGGTGGCTGATGATTAAGTGGAGGATTTATGGGTATGAAGATCACATGAATAGTTGCTTTGGCTTTATTCCTTCAATGCTACTAGGTCTATAACAGTCAGTTTGGATCCACCAAAATTATAATAATCTATATTATAAAATCCATAGTGAATTCAAAAAAGATAGATTTTATTTCATACTATTATGTAATCTGGCTATCCACAATCTTATAATCCAATTATATATGTGCCTCACACCCCAGCTAAATCATATTACACTGTAACATCCCAGAATTCTCGAATTAATAAAGTGGCATTTCTCTAAATTTTTCGTTCCAATTAATTTGTCTGTCTCAATATTTCGTTCCGATCAAAATTCATTCGTTCCGAAATCCGTTCGTCTAAATTAATCCGGTGCCGAAATAATTTAGTCCGCGTAATTTTTACGTTTGACTAAAATTATTTCCGGATTTTCCCCAAATTAATTTTCGGGTCTCTAAATAATTCTCCAAATTAATTTCT
>BCLG01000635.1:39184-66989 GCA_001602295.1 Zoysia matrella | reverse complement strand
CCGACGGAGGGCGGGGGCGAGGACCCGGCGGCGGCGGAGGCGCCGGAGCCCGACGCGGCGAGGCCCTGGATCTGCTTGTCCATGAACTCCGACGCGTTCATCGCGGCGACACGCGAGGTGAGGCGGGTGAGCTCTGATCGGGGTTCGTTGGGGTCAGGCGGTAGCTTGTGCTTATCAATCAACGATCTGCTTGACGAAGGAGGTATCTTTTTTTTTTTAATTACGCGTGGACGCGGAGCGGAGGGAGGGCTTCCGGTATGGGTTGGGCCGGAATTTTCGGTGATTAGGCTGTGGGCCCTCCCACCTGTAAAGCCCATGAGAGATCATCGGGCTTTAGAGATGTTTGGGCCGACGAACACCTTGAATAGATGGTCCAACGAGCCGTGTTAGATGGGTCGGCTTGAAACATGAATTTTCTAGCCCGGCCTATTAAATTTGTGCTAGCCTGCTAGGCCTATATCGGCACGGCCCATAGTTGCATTGGGCCGGATCTAGCCCGATGCTATTGCAGGCCGTACCGGCCCGGTCATGGAATTTAACGGATCTGACCTGATCCACCACGGGCTGTACCATGTCTCGGCCGTGTAAAAATAAGGAAAAAGTCCTATTTTGGTTCTATTGCGGTTGTGCGGTTTTCATGGTTCACTTACAAAACTGGGTAGTGGAGGTCCTTCAACTTTCGATACCATTCGTTTTTTGCTCTTCGACTGTTTTGAACAACGGTTTTCGCTGAAGTGCAGTCCACATGGTGATTTCTGGTGACGTGTCATTGCTTTGCTCAAAATTCAAAAACAAATAGTTAACAAGCTCGAAAATTTATGAAACTTTGCGTATGTTTAAATTATTTAAAAAGGAACAACTTTTCATTTAGGTCTAATTTCAAATTAAAAACATATTTTATTTTTAAATTTTAAAAGATAAATAGCCATTTAAAAGTAAAAAAAAATATGTAGAGATAAACCTTATGATAAAATTTCACAATTTTATATAAGTATTTTTGAAAAATAAATGTTTCACATATATTTTCTTTGAAAATTTTAATTTTCACTTTTTGAACTCAAATTCAAATTTAAATTGCCAAAACTGAAAACACAGGGGATCACATGAGTATCTATTTGGCATGGCAGCACCCTGATTATGATCGCCAGGTAAGTCACCGTTTGTGGTTACCATAGCAATAATCTTTGGAAAATGGGAAACATGAAAAATTTGAATTTGGGTTCAAAAAGTGGATTTAAAATTAAATTCAAATTCAAAAGTAAAAAAAAATTCCAAAGAAAATGTATGTAAAAAATTTCTTTTTAAAAATATTTATAAATATAAGAATTTAGGAAAAATTGTGAAATTTTATCATAAGGTTTAAATGTTTCGATATTTTTTTTACTTTTAAATGGCTATTTGTATTTTAAAATTTTAAAATAAAATATGATCTGAATCTAAAATTGGACCTAAATAAAAAGTTGTTCCTTTTTAAAAAAATTTAAACATATACAAAGTTTCATAAATTGTTGAGCTCGTGAAGTATTTGTTTTTAAATTTTGAGCAGAACAATGACACATCAGCTATCCACATCAACAGAAATCGTCACGTGCACTGCCACGTTAGGGAAACCACTGTCCAAAACAGCTGACGAGCAAAAACAAACTGTATCGAAAGTTAGAAGACCTCCGCTACTCGGTTTTGTAAGTAGAGGATAAAAAACGCACAACCGTAATAGTGAGGGATCAAAAGAGTACTTTTTCTTAAAAATAAAGCTTTGAGTGGGCCTATCTAGCACAGACCGTTCGCCCTGATTATTGTACCATTGGAAAAGCCTTCCACCATTCTGCGGGCCTTTTCGTGATCAAGAATTAAATTTTGGGCCGAATAGTGATCCGGCCTTGTTGTCGACGCCGACGAGCACACGCCCACCGCGCGGCGCGGCGCGTCCGACGGTTCGGAACATGGCCGGCGACGAGGAATGGAGCAGCGAGTCCGTGGCGTGAATTTCAGCAGTGTGTGGCGAAGGGGGGATGAAATCGGACGCCACCCGGAGCGCTCCGTTCCAGCCGTAGTGCACGTGCCACGGCCGTCCGCGCTCCGGCGCTGCCTCCGGGAGTTTCACGCGACATGGCCGCTCAACGGTCTACGGCCGCCGGCAGGGTGCTCGACGAAATGCCCGTCCGCGACGCGGAGTCCTGGAACCCGCTCCTCGCTACCGTCTCCGCGGACGCGCTCGCGGACTCAAGTGTACGCGCACCGGGCTTCGGGATCGAGGGCAGCGGCTGCAGTGTTTCCCTCACCTTGATCTTACTGCCTGATGAAATGTTCCTCCGCACACCTGGCCGCGAGTCCGGATCCTGATCATCTCATATTTTCTTTATCTCTCCAAAATCCAAATGCCATGCTTCCCTTCGTCGTGATGACCACGCTGCTAGAGAAAGGAAAATTTGATAATCTCTCATGTGTTCATGACATGTGGGACTATCTCTGCCTATAACACATGGTTCCAATGTCAAATTGTCGAAGCCCAACCAAATGAGTCCTAGATGTGAAAATAGCTCGTAGAGAAAAAGCAGGCATTTTGAGTTGTTAGATTGGTTTGGATGATTATCAGAGTACCGCTGCTACTTCAAATGCTTTTACCCACTGTAGTGTGCTTTAAGGTGAAGGTACCATCATTCACTCGTTCACTAATCATGATTCATCAGTTAATCGTAGCTATTCTGATCCTTTTGGTTGTGCAGTGGCAGCATACTCTGTATGATCATATCCATTTGGTATATATTATAGAGGGTGAGGACTGAGGAGCTGCCCAGACCGCAAGTGCTGTTTCTGAATTACTATGAACTCTGCTATGTCGCCTCCGATTCGCTAGTGATTTATACATAGTTGTAGGAAGATTTCCATGGCTAATGCACACCGTGGCTCATGTTGGCGGTGGCATGTCTCTGTGGAGTGGACTAGATTTCTTAATTGAATTCAAGATTTGTCACGGTAAGTGCATCTGTACTCTGTTGTCCATGCAAAATTTCAAATTTAGTATCGATCCTTTTTCTTAGCATTCAGTTTTGGGATCATTTTCTTCTAATTTTGTTTCTGCTTATCTTTTTATGTCATATTGTATTCACTTCAGCTTTATGTTATATGCTAGTTCTGGCCCATTACCATATAAATTCTACTGCTAGATTGTGTAGAACCGGAAAAAAATTTAGCTATGCCTTATTTCACAAACATGTGATGCGCCCTATATATATTGTATAAAATTTTAATTTGCACTATTGTTTCATACACATAATCAGGTTTTCATATTTTTCAAGTAGGTATGCCTTTCCAAAAACAACTCGTAAAAAGTGAGTAGTCATCGTGATAAGATCATTGTCTATCATTTCTTACTCTGCTACAGATATTGCATTGCAACGTAATACTTTAATAGTGTTCTTTTCATTAGTTTTTTGTGGTCTACTGTGCTCTTGGTAGATAACACTCTCTCAAATTCTCTTAAGATTCATAGCAGAAGACGGAGCTGGTTCAGTTAGGGCCCATGTTGCGAGCTGGAGAAACCAGCTTCTCATCATTTAGCGTTATAGAAATAAAAGATCAAATGTGACATCAGTTTTGTCTGCCTTTAGTTGGGGCCATGACATACTGGTCAGCCATCTTTCTACGCTGCAAAAAACTAATTGACTTCATTTTTGTCTGTTCTTTTGGATCATAGCATGCTGCTTAGTTCTTGCTGTTTAACACCGTCCAAATGCAGGTGCACCTGTACTTTTAATTTATTCCTGCTTTTCTTTTGATGTTATACAACTGCTACAATATAGCGGTTCCCTTAATTTCAGGAAGGGGTCACTATGAGGTGATGCAATCCTTTCATGATAAAAAGTTTTCAAATGTTCATGATCATATCAGCTGAACGCATATACCTTCCCTAGCTTCCGCTGTATTCTTCTTTTTAGGTGCAGTGCCAAGCACGGTAAATGCTTTTGTTTTTACCTATCCTCCATCATGGGTTCCTAGTGTATTTTACTGTATAAGATGCAATTCTTTTCTAAGTTCAATGCAAGGACGTTGGCCTCTATTTTGGAAGTGTTGTTCGCTGTGTTGTTCTATATTTGACGTCATTTGACCATGGAATCAACTATTATTTAGAGAAACTAACATAGGGGCTATGATGGATCCAAGTATGATTGATGGTCTCAATGTGTGCGAGAGTTTGAGAGCCACCACAATTCGCCATCGATGCTTGCATTGTTGTCAATTCGTTTCATTCTTAATGTGTGACTGCTAAATAATATAATTCTAGTGGCATAGTCGTGCGGTAAAAAGCAAAAGTAATCTTTCTTGAGAACCCTGTTAACAATCCTCAAATTTCAGGAGAAGATTGGAGCTGATGCTAAACAAGCAACGAATATACTGCATGATTAAATGAGCATGAGTGTGGAATGGGGACACCAACCTAACCAAAAAATCAAGTGCATATGATAAAAGGTGATGAGGTCACAAAGTAGAGAAAGATGGTTTACAGCTACACTATATGAATACTTTTGGGTTAATTGCTGCTTAGAGCGGAAAGAGATCAAAGGACTCAATTCCACTTCCCACAGAACCCGGGCACTGCTCTCGAGGTGGTTCTCTGAAGAATAATTATCTTGTTTAATAAAATAAGAACTGACGATGTATAGCTTGTGTGACTTGACCATATATCTGAATATTTCATCATTTCACAGTGTATTGAACAGATGATTGACTTTTGTGGTCGGCAATTCTATATTTTTATTTTTTGATTTTATTTTTCATGTTTACAGATGCACCTTTGTGCAAAAGGATAAGCAATTTGTACTGGCAAACTGGTTGATGGACAAAGTGGTCGCTCACAATACAAGAGAGTGCAATTCTATTGCTATCCATTTTACTAGCTTTCCTCCGGGTAATGCTGTTATTGACATCTATATGCATTTATCTTGATACAGCAAACATATATTTGGATATGTTTTAAATAATTTTGAACCTTGAGTATTATTGGATCGGAAATAAATGCAAAATACACAGCACTTGTTACTAGGTACTGAAACTGAGATCTTCTCTGAAATCTGAAACCTCTTTTACTTGTAGAACCTTTTATGTAAAAAAAAATTAAAGATGTTCATGATTAAAGTTCCTTGTGTTTTCAAGTGCAAATGCTTCTATTTTCTAAAGCATCTCAAGCCAACAACTATGAATGAGATGATTATGTAGCAATAATTCTTTCAGCTTTTTAGTAACTGGTGGGCACATATTTTCCTTCACCGGTCATGCTCAGTTTCAGATATTGGTAACATGTTCTTTCCCTTAAAAAAGAACATGTTCATGGAAACCATCAGCTTCCAGTGCCAGATGGGTGCATCTGTGTTCAAGAGGGCCACAAGGCAGACTCCAAACTATTTCACAAGGTAACCATTTAGAAATGAGCCAGAGATAAGCTGCTATGCTGGAAACTCTGTTCAGTTCTATCGGAAAACTTTAACAATTCTTTTCGGAAAGATCAAATTTCGGAGCTCTTTTTGCTCATTGCTCTTCACTGCTGGCTCACTAACCTGACTTGTTTATGGATAAGACATGTCTAACCTGCCCATAATTGCACGGAATTAAACAAATGGCCACCTCCCCCAACGACATCTGTGTTGATCTGTTCCACCATCACCTTCTCACATGATCCCTATCCTTGTCCTTGTGTATTGTATTCCCCATGTCTTTTACCCCTCCATGTGCCCTACCGCCTCCCCACCCCTCACGCCTAGATTCTCTCCTTGTCAAGGTCCACCATTTCCACTCTCAAACAAAGCAATCTCCCCATTTTACTGTTGCTTGCAAGCTAGATTTTGAATATTGCAGTTTTTTATGTATTCCCTTTCTCTCCTTTTTTTCCCTTTTAGTTTGAAATTTATCCACCTTTGCTTCTCCTAATCGTAAAACTCACATTGGCTTTTGGTTTGCAGGTATATGTAAAATTTATTATATTGTTGATTACCAGTAGCCAGCAGCCACACCATGCCTACAATGGCCTACAAACAAATGGGAGATTATATTGTTGAGAAGATGCGGTCACGCGGCAAGTATCTCCAAGAGTCCACAGCCTCACGTGGTCATTTGATCACTTTTGCTTAACATAATCAAGGAATCAATACACCCTACATGAGATGCCTTTCAACTACTGGTCGACTTAATTGCCACTGTGACTATTGCAAGCACCACGGGATGAACAGAAACATTGACAATTTGCAAACAAAAACTGCCAATGTCATATGCATCAAGGAACAAAATAGGAGCAGGTGAGCAAGTTTAGGTCTAGATCTAGATCATGATGCGGTGAAAACCTTGGAAGCTGTGCATCGTGCACATGATTGTACTTTATTTTTTAAACCTGCCATGAAAGCTTAATCCTTCCCTTGCGTTCATGTAAATGGTTAGCCTTTCAGTTTATACCCGCTTTCACCGTCCCTACTGCTGCACACTTATGTGCTGAAGCATTGTTACCCAGAGTATTCAAATTCTGCCTATAGTTTTGGTTCAATACCTGTTGAGCAATGTTACGCATCTTGTGAATTGTGATTTTATCAATGGTAACTAATGCTAATGTACTTGATTGTCAGGTTAATCATCAGATGAGTTTGTTCTGAAGCCTAGTCATTCAGGGCACGTATACATAACCGATTGATGGTTCTACTTCTACCTATGTACATGTATGTTATCGTAGCACAGGTCACTTATCTGAAACTCTATTTTTTACTGTGTGAAAACAGAGCATGAGTTTGCACCATGACCTTATCAGGTAAAACAACCAGGGCTGCAAGAGAAGTTCTACTTCCAACGTAAATCCCCTGCAAGTTCCATTATCTTCTACGGGATCGGTAACGTTGCAGTGGTAATCAGAGCAGCTCATTTACCGATGGGAATTTGGAGAGGAAGGTAGATCTAGATCCGTGTGCCTGCAAAATTTCCTGCACTTTTGCTGTAATATATTTCTTCTGCGAGATGGCTGCTGCTTCGTTTACATTAGCAGAAAGTACAGTGGTCAGTAATTAACAAAGTCCTCTGCAGTGGAAAGGCAAGATTAGATCTAACCGCGGGCATGTGACAGCAGCTCCATTGAAGGTTTGAGATCCAATCCTCTGTTTAATCTGCCAGGAAACAGCCTCTGCCATTGAGGCTTATACAATTGTTACTGCATGGAATGAATGCACTGTTTCTCACTCACCTCCATGCCATGTGTTACCACTGGATCACCAGCTGGGTTGTTCCCTTTTATTCTTACTTAACTTTCAACTCTGGAGATTCTTCCCCCCACCCCCCTCAGTAGTTCAATTGTCACCCTCCAGTGATGATAATTACAACGCAGGACATACTGGCTGCTCACGCGATTACTTTAAGAAATGGCTATATGTTTGGTGTGGCAGAGAAATAGTTGATCTAAATGAGATCTGTTGATCTTGGAAACATATCAAACTATATGAGATATGCTGATCTTAGAAATTAGCGGAAGTAAAATTTACCTATAGCTTGTTAGCTGAATTATTTCTCTTTATTTTTTTCAGGAAAAAAAAGGAAAAGATATTTACCCTGAATTCTGACACTCAAGTCTCAAAGTTTGCGGATATGCGCAAGATATGTTTCCATGGATTGATATAAGTTCACAATGTCAAGACTTCCAGCAATACCGGTTGATGTACCCTGTTATTTCTTCAATTTCAAGTTGCTTTACTTCAATTACGTCCCTGAAAAACACAGATTTTTGCAACAAAGCCCTTGCTTGCTGTCAAATGCTTCTCTAACAGCATACTCCCTCCATTCTTTAATTATTATCGCTGATGACTTTTAGTTTTAATTTTGACTAATTGTCTTGTTCAAAAAGTTTGATGAATATCATATATTTTATTATAATTTTGTTTATTATTAAAAGTATTTTAACCTCACTTTATAAGTTTATACATTTGAATTTATTGTTTTTAATAAGATGAATACGGAGGGAGTATTAGTTTATAATATCCCCCGTGCCACACAGGCTTTCCATGAAGTTACCCAACTGCTAGGTCTGATGCCGCCGGTGCGGCTTTGAGGCGCCATCTTTTCCTCTGGGCACCAAAGCTGTTGCCGCCATTAAAAAACTCGCTCCCATCTAAAGAACACTCCATGGCATGGCAATTAGTCGTTGGTGCCCTGCTCAAAATTTTAAAAAAGTTACCCTCCAATCCTAGCACTAAGCTAGCAATTAGCAGCAGTAATAGCACTCTTCAACATAATTCCTCTCTCTCATCCCTATTTAGGCCTCACTCTACTTCTCTCTCTTGTCCTACAGCTACAAGCATATAAAACTTGCAGCATCATACATGGCCTCACTTTCTCTCTCTTCTTCCTCTGCTTCTGTCTAGTCTTGCAACATAAGCAAGACCAAGATTTGAGAGCAATTAGCAGTGGTACATTGCTGTTCTTACTGTTAGCTAGCCTTTTTGTATCGTGTTCTTGGAACTTGGACATATACTTACAGTTCAGTACGAGTGCTGTGTGTTGTTAGAGAGTTTGTGTACGGGTTTTGGTGTTATGATGATGGGTAGAAGAAGCAAATGGCGGGCGGCCGTGGCGGCGTGCGTACTGCTGGTGTTCTGCGTGGGCTGCGCCGTCGCCGTGGACGAGCAGGGCGCGGCGCTGCTCGCGTGGAAGGCGACGTTGCGGGGCGGCGACGCGCTGCCGGATTGGAAGGCGGGCGACGCGTCGCCGTGCCGGTGGACCGGCGTGACGTGCGGCGCCGACGGCGGCGTCACGGAGCTGAACTTGCAGTTCGTCGACCTATTCGGCGGCGTGCCGACGAACCTGACCGCGCTGGGCGCCACGCTGACGCGGCTCGTCCTCACTGGCGCGAACCTGACGGGGCCGGTACCGCCGGAGCTCGGCGCGCTGCCGGCGCTGGCGCACCTCGACCTCAGCAACAATGCGCTCACGGGGTCGATTCCGGCGGGGCTGTGTCGTCAGGGGAGCAGGCTCGAGACGCTGTACCTGAACTCGAACCGGCTGGAGGGTGCGATTCCGGACGCCATCGGCAACCTCGCGGCGCTGCGGGAGTTCATCTTCTACGACAACCAGCTCGCCGGCAAGATACCGGCGGCCATCGGCCGGATGGCCAGCCTCAAGGTGTTCCGCGGCGGCGGTAACAAGAACCTCCAGGGCGTGCTCCCCACGGAGATTGGCAACTGCTCCAGGCTCACCATGATCGGCCTCGCCGAGACCAGCATCACCGGGCCGTTGCCGGCGAGTCTCGGCCGGCTCAAGAACCTCACCACGCTGGCTATCTACACGGCGCTGCTGTCCGGTCCTATACCGCCGGAGCTCGGCCAGTGCAGCAGCTTGGAGAACATCTATCTCTACGAGAATGCGCTGTCGGGGTCCGTCCCGGCGCAGCTTGGCGGGCTCAAGAAGCTCACGAACCTGCTGCTGTGGCAGAACCAGCTTGTCGGCATCATCCCGCCGGAGCTCGGGTCCTGCGCCGAGCTCACCGTGGTAGACCTGTCTCTCAATAGCCTCACCGGCCACATCCCGACGTCTTTCGGCAACCTCTCGTCGCTGCAGCAGCTGCAGCTTAGCGTGAACAAGCTCTCCGGCACGGTGCCGCGGGAGCTTGCCCGGTGCAGCAACCTCACCGACCTCGAACTGGACAACAACCAGCTCACCGGCAGCATTCCTGCCGTCCTCGGCGGCCTTCCTTCTCTGCGCATGCTTTACCTTTGGGCCAACCAGCTGACGGGCACGATCCCGCCGGAGCTCGGCCGGTGCATGAGCCTCGAGGGGCTCGACCTGTCGAACAACGCGCTGACCGGCCCAATTCCTCGTTCTCTCTTCCGGCTGCCGAAGCTATCGAAGCTACTTCTCATCAACAACAACCTCTCCGGCGAGCTGCCATCGGAGGTCGGCAATTGCACGTCCCTTGTCCGGTTCCGGGTGAGCGGCAACCGCATCGCCGGCGCGATACCGGCGGAGATTGGCAAGCTTGGGAACCTCAGCTTCCTTGATCTCGGCTCGAACCGGCTATCCGGCTCTATACCGACAGAGATATCCGGGTGCCGGAATCTCACGTTTGTCGACCTCCACGGCAACGCCATCTCCGGCGAGCTGCCGCCTGGGCTGTTCCAAGATTTGCTTTCGCTCCAGTACCTCGACCTCTCCAACAATGTTATCAGCGGCGCGCTGCCGCCGGACGTCGGGATGCTCACCTCTCTCACGAAGCTCATTCTCAGTGGCAACCGGCTGTCCGGCCCGATACCAGCCGAGATCGGTTCGTGCTCCCGGCTCCAGCTTCTCGACGTCGGCGGCAACTCTTTCTCCGGCAAGATACCAGGGAGCATCGGTACGATCTCTGGATTGGAGATTGCTCTTAATCTCAGCTGCAACAGTTTCTCCGGCTCAATTCCGTCGGAGTTCGCCGGGCTTATGAGGCTCGGCGTGCTCGACGTGTCGCATAACCAGCTCTCCGGCGACCTTCAGCCACTGTCCGCGCTCCAGAACCTCGTCGCTCTCAACATATCCTTCAACGGGTTCACCGGCCGGTTACCGGATACGGCGTTCTTCTCGAAGCTGCCCACAAGCGACGTCGAGGGCAACCCGACGCTGTGCCTCTCCCGGTGCGCCGGCGACGCCAGTGTCCGCGAGCGCGCCGGCCGCCACGCCGCACGTGTCGCTGTGGCCGTGTTACTCTCCGCCCTCGTCGTCCTCATCGCGGCCGCGGCGCTCATCCTCTTCAGGCAGCACCGACGCGCGGCACGCGGCGGCGGCGAGGACAAGGACGGGGAGATGTCGTCGCCGTGGAACGTGACGCTGTACCAGAAGCTGGAGATTGGGGTCGCGGACGTGGCCCGCAGCCTCACGCCGGCGAACGTCATCGGCCACGGGTGGTCCGGCGCGGTGTACCGCGCGAACCTCCCGTCCTCCGGCGTCACCATCGCCGTCAAGAAGTTCCAGTCATGCGACGAGGCCTCCGTCGAGGCGTTCGCCTGCGAGGTCAGCGTGCTCCCCCGGGTGCGCCACCGCAACATCATCCGGCTGCTGGGGTGGGCGTCCAACCGCCGGACCCGCCTCCTCTTCTACGACTACCTCCCGAACGGCACGCTTGGCAGCTTGCTACAAGGCAGCGCCCCCGTCGTGGAGTGGGAGGTCCGGTTCGCGATCGCCGTCGGTGTCGCCGAGGGCCTCGCGTACCTCCACCACGACTGCGTTCCAAACATCATCCACCGCGACGTCAAGGCCGAAAACATCCTCCTCGGGGAGCGCTACGAGGCGTGTCTCGCTGACTTCG
Source organism: Zoysia matrella (assembly GCA_001602295.1). Lineage (NCBI taxonomy): Eukaryota > Viridiplantae > Streptophyta > Magnoliopsida > Poales > Poaceae > Zoysia > Zoysia matrella. The sequence continues at coordinate 55,690 of BCLG01000635.1, read as the reverse complement.
GCCTGGCCAGGTTCGCCGACGAGGGCGCCAACTCGTCGCCTCCGCCATTCGCCGGATCCTACGGCTACATCGCTCCAGGTAATTCAAGCCTCGCAGCTCCATTACTAGATCATCGAACTTTGTGAAACTGATCTTTGCTATGGATGCAGAGTATGGATGTATGACCAAGATCACCACCAAGAGCGACGTGTACAGCTTCGGCGTGGTGCTGCTCGAGATGATCACCGGACGACGGCCACTGGATCCGGCGTTCGGCGAAGGGCAAACCGTGGTGCAGTGGGTGCGCGATCACCTCTGCCGGAAGCGTGAGCCCATGGAGATCATCGACGCGAGACTGCAAGGGCGGCCAGATTCGCAGGTCCAAGAGATGCTTCAAGCTCTAGGCATCGCACTGCTATGCGCAAGCCCGCGGCCCGAGGACCGGCCGATGATGAAGGACGTGGCGGCGCTGCTGCGTGGTATCCAGCACGACGAAGGCGCAGAGGCACGGAAAGCAGGGAGTACAGCGGGAGCCGAAGCAGAGGCCAGAAAATGGGCCAACCCCAAGCAACCCATTTCGCCGACCAAATTGATGGCCCTCGTCCAACCGGTCCAAGCCCAGGCCCAGATTGAAGCCCGGGCGAGTTCAGGTTCACATAGCCTACTCAACAACCGGGAGTGATAACTTGGACAGTCCGGCCGCTCTCTCAATTTGGTGCTGACTGTGCAACCAAGGGTGTACCTTAGGGGACTCATAGAAAAGATCGATCATTGTTGATATAGCTGTGCTTTGGTAGAAAAGAGTATTAGGGGTGCGTCATTTTGCTAGGTGCACCCTTCCTTGTCGGTCCGAAATGGAATCTTGTGGTAGGGATCTAGTGATGAATGACAAAGGATCCATATAGAGGGGGGTCACATGTCATGAAATGCTAATAAGTTTTATTACCATAAATATGGTGTATCGCAATAGTGGTTTGTACATCATTATCCAATGTATAATAATTGCACATTTCATCGCAAAAGAATTGTGCATTCATGAAGATGTTTGCCAAAGGGAGCACATGACCCCTACATTCCTAGCATTTCGTTTCTTTTGTTGTTGCCTGTGGTCCAAGCCATGTTTGGTCTCTATAAGCTAGATGCTCTGTTGATATAGGGGTTTAGTTTGTACCAATGGGGCCTATCTTTTGAAATGAAAGGTTTGGAACACCCTTCTTTGTCTGCAGCCTGAGATCAAATTAAACCACTTGTCGAACGAGATGTGGACAGTCTCCAATGAGTTAGGTGAGAGTTGTTTGTATGTGTTTGCATTTCCATGCTTTTTGCACCGACCCGTTAAATTATTACTAAAGAAATCATCTTCTTGTCTCAACTTTGTAATTGCTCATGCTTTAGCAAAGTATGTGAGTTAATATCGTTTAGGATACCTTCGATTCAAAATTGGGGAATATTTTTGTGTTATATGCAACTCACTTAGTTATTTTTCAAAATGAATTAAAAGAAGAGTTTATTTTATTTTTTCTAAAAATTGGGATGAATTGAGCCAACTCAACAGAACAGTTTGAGTTTTTCATTCCACGCCAAATCTGGCTCAATTTCTTCATAACTAAATTGTCCCTAGTTTTGTTCAAAAAATTTTCTTTTTATTTAAAAAAAAGATCAGGCCCCTCTTTGGAACACATGAATTTCTCAAGAATTACCCAATAATTTCATAGGAATTAGTTCAATTTCATAAAAAAAACACATAGAAAATAGGGAAAAAAATCGTGTGTTAAAAAAGGGGCCTTAATATTCCAAAGGGCTTACAAAAGCCTAACGGGCTTTAATTCAAAAAGAAAACGCCCATTGGTTTCTACCTTTCCCTCAGATTTTCACTTGCTAACATTACTCCATGGGGTAGAGCCCAAATGCCCAACACGACACGCATCAAGGCCCATGCTTTCCCGCGAATTTGTCTGGGAATTTGAGCATTCCTTGCTGATGCTCAACAATAAACAGGCTCTTGCTGTCGAAACGCTGGATACGAACAATTTACATAGCCTAATTTCATATTTGCATTCGCAGCCAATTTTCGTGAAAAGGCGTTCCCCAAATTCATAATCAGAACAGAGTAAAAGATCAATGCTTTATTAGTAATCAATTAATTTCTTATATGTTGGAATAATTGGGCCTAGCTCTTATTTGTCAAGTTAATTTTAAGGCCCACTTTCCCACGTGGACAGTTGAGGGGATATCAATCAACTTAAATAGATGGACTATAGTTCACTGGTTGAGAAGCTGAGAGAGAAGAGAAGAAAGCCACACGTGTGTCGAACCATGCTGTGCCGCGCTGTGCGTGACGCATCCGCGAGTTACGCGTGAATATTCCGCGTGACCTGTGACCAGCGGTGTGCGCGTGACTGCAGAAGTCCTGCGCCAAGTTAATTTTGTTGTTTCAAAGATTTGAATAAACTCAATTAAAACGGTAATTAATTTTGCTGTTTCTGAGAATTGAATCGATTTAATTAAAATGGCGAAGAGGTTACCGGTAACTGAAATTAGTTTAATATGTCAATTACTAGTAAAAAATGACGTGCAATAATTTTGATTCATTGTACCTTCTCTCCATGCGCTTATAAAAAGGACACCTCCTCTTATTCTGTGACATACAACGAAAACTTTTCACTGCTACTGCTGCGCTCTGCATTTCTTTCGCGAGTTTCTGCACGCACAAAACTTGCTAGAGCTGGCTTCTAAAACTTCGTCCTGTTGTGACACCTCCACGGTTTGATGGGCGATCTAGTTTTGGAAGCGCATTGTCTGCGCGACTGCTCGCTCATGTTCGACTACTTCCTACTACTTCCCGAAGGACGTTCGGGAGACTACACTGCTTCGATTCTTCTTGCATCGACTATGTTCGACTACATCAAGCAGCTCAATATGTTGACTGTTAGGAACAGCATTGCCGATGTTTCAGGGTATAACCCGATTTTTCTATGTTTATTTGTCGCATTCTTTCTGTTCATATTCAGATTTAATATGAGCATGAACAAACCTTATGTCACAATATTACTCATGTTTATTAATAAATTTGGAATTAAAATATACCGTAAAATGCTTAAATTTCTAACATTGTATACTTCTTACGTTATCACTGTTAATTTTTAACACTATTTTTAACCATCTGTATTAGTGATGTTTTTTATTTTTTTAAATCGACATTTGACTATTTGTCTTATTAAAAAAACTAAAAAATACAAAAATAAACAAGTCAATCTTAAAAGTATTTCTAATAATGAATCATTTCACAATAACATAAATATTGTTTTACAATTTTTTTAGTAAGACAAATAGTCAAAGGAGAAGTTTGAAAAATCTAAAAAGATACTTATTGGGATGGAGGGAGTATTGTAAGTTGTGTTTCAAATAACTTTAATGATATAATAAATTATAACAAAATATATGATATTTATCACACTTTTGAATAAGACTAATATATTTATGATGATGTCAGAAGTCAACTGCGATTGCACATGCATTTGCTCGACGAGCTTTTCGCAAGAATTAGTTTAATTCCTGGGAAAATGTGAGACATAATTCAAAGTTCCAAAATTGGCTTCGAGTATTCATCTTCATTATTTGCGTCATCACCTTGGCTCCAAGGACATAGAAGGATAACAGAAACATGAACACTTTCGATGGCAAAGGAAGCTTAACAAAAACTCAATAAATAAATACGCAATACTAATAAGCATTTAGAAGAGGCATAAGGGAAAAAAAAAGAAAAAAAGATCGAATCTTTAACAATTCGTTAATTTTCTTTTGTAACTGTTGAAATTAGCATCTGTTATCAGTGCCTCAGTGAACACCTTCCCCCGTCTACGGCTACGGGCACCGGACGTTCCTGCCAGGCCCGCCGTAGTAGAAGTAGGCGCCCCACGCGCCGCCGGAGCCGCTGGCGATGTCGTAGCAGCCGGGGCTGTCGGCGAGCAGCCGGAGCCCGGCGGGCGAGACGAGGTTGTTGTCCCAGTCCACGACCTGCGCGTTCCGGAAGTACGCGGCGCGCGCGTACCCCTCCCCGGGGAACCTGCCTGAGCCCATTTGCGTGCGCGTGTAAGGCTGCGCGGCCGGCGCCGCCACCTCGCCGCCGAACTGCACCATGTCAGCGCGCGCTCCCAGGTGCGTGAACAGCGACGACGGCCAGTACCCCACCAGCGCACCGTTCAGCTGCAGCCACCAGTGGCCCTGCTTCGGGTCCTTCCAGATGAGGATGGTGATGTCGAACTGCCGGCCGTTGTACGACGAGATGGGCGAGATGGCGGCGCCGACGGCCACGCGGTTGCTCGTCTGGACGAAGCCCGAGCAGAACAGGTTGTAGCAGCCGGTCTCCTGGTACGCGTCGTTCTGCATTTGCTCTGCAGATTAGAACATGCTGACCCCGTTCTCCATTTTTTAGTTCATATTTTGCTACTTGAATCTTGATGTATTGATGATGAATGAAGAACAGAGAGCTTACTGTCCAGTACGTGAAAAACCTTGGGTTGTTGTCACCGTACAGATGAGGGCTTACCTGAAATGAAATGACTGAATATTTTACTGATCCAGATATCTGGGATGATTTCCAAATGAGAGATGATACAATGCTTGAAGTTAATGTCGTCAAATCAAAATAGTGGACTCGATAAAAAAAAATAATAGATCCGGTAAAAAAAAAGAGTGGATCTGATACTCATTTTTAAAAATGAATGGCTGAGATTAATTGAAGAGACAGAGGTAGCTCGAGTACCTTTCAAGCGCCGTAGCATCTCTCTTTCTAAATTTATTAAGTTCAGAAATAAATATATCATGTAAAGAACTGTCCTAATTTTCCAGTAGGAGAGAATGTAGAGTAATCCTGACGACATGAACATCTGAAACTAGGCCTGAACATGAACATTCAGAAATGCAAAATTTTCGAAAAGACTGTGGAGGTGGACATCAGACAGACCTGCCACCCAGCTTCGATGGTGTTGAGGTCGTTGCCGAAGGAGCCGGAGATGACCCAGATCTGCGAGAGGCTGAACTCCGCCGGCGCCGCCACCTGCGCCGGCCACACGTTCAGGCTCGCCTTCGCGCCGTAGAACGACCCGCCCGACACGTACCCCACCGCGTGCTGCACCCACCACCACCGCGACGCAAACGACTGAATCAAAACACAGCGATCGATCGTGCAATCGTCGGTGGTGGCCAGGTGAGGGAGGCAACAGACCTCGTGGCCACCGCCGGCGGAGTCGCGCCGCGGAAATCCGCCCCCGCCGCGCGCCTTCATCCCGAACCGCTGGATAGAGCTGGCTCGGAGGACGTCGGCCTCCGTGGCGCGCCGCATGGCTATCGTCCCGTCCGGACACGACTCGCCGGACCGCGTCCACAACTGCGGCGGGCCCTGCTCGTCCTCGCCGTCACCCGCCGCATCAGCATCGCCATGACCGTGCGCAGCGGTGATCCTCGGCCTCTCCACCGGTTCACTCTGCGTATAAACAAGCGCACGGTAGTCACTCTCGAGTCTCGATCAGCAAGAACATTTCAGAACTCAAGCACGGCTCGTTCGTCGTCGTCGCAGTCAGTTACCTCCGGCTCGTGGCCTCGCAGCTTGGGATGCTGGAACGCCGGCTGCAGGTGCGTCGGCACGCAGTCGATGACCTCGCCGTCGGGACTCTGCAACACAACCCACCAAATTAGGAGAGTAGCTCACCCACCGACAAGACCAGTACAGTCACGGCGCTCGCCGACACCGAAACGCAGCACCGCTGACGCACCCATCACGCGGAAGAAGGACGAACCGACCGCACCTGGATGGTCTTGACGGAGGCGTTCCTGACCCTGGCGAGCTCGGCCGCGACCCTCCGCCACGCAACCAGCTCCTCGCCGGACCGGAACGAGCCACCGGCCGGAGCCGCTGCTGACGCGCGGGGGAAGGAGGAGGAGATGACGAGGAGGAGGACGACGACGGCAACAGAGCAGGCAATGATTGAGCTGACGCTGACGGAAGACGCCGCCATCGTGTTTTGGAGCTTCCCGAATCCGGCAGCGGGATTATAAAAATCTATGAAGAAGAAGAGGAAACGGGAGCTGGCGGCCGGCTGCTTCTGGGCGTTGGATGTTGCCGTTGCAGAGCTGTGTCTGTATCCGCGCAGCAATGGTGTTTGGCGCGGTTGTCTCGTTGCTCTCAAGCTTGCAATGCATTTATTGTTAAATGGCACTGAAATCTTGGACAAGATTGGTATATTACGTAGGAGCAGGAAGAAGAGCCATCTTTTCGCCGCCGAGGACGAGGACGAGGACCAGAGTACGTACGTATGATTGCCTCGAGATGGGCGCCCCACGAACCCATGCTTCTCTCAATCATCCTAACCCTAATCCTAATCCACTCTCTTCTACCCTTTTGTCGTACTCTCGTAGCGGCCGTCAGTCAGGGCAGTGGTGACCGCCACCGATCAGTAGGAGTAACTTTCAGAGCACGAGCTACAGTGAGTGTATGTGATGTGAGGTGTGCGATTCACTGGCTGAGCCGATGATGAGGTGCAGCTTTTGAAGGCTGCCTGCTGCCTTCAAAACCTCGTATCTCTATAAAACCTACGTAATTTCTAATTCAAACCCGTTTGGAATATGAGAAATTTTTTCGAAACATACGTATTTTTATGAAATTAAAAAATTTCTGTGAAATTTTTACGTGCTTTATGTGAAGCTCCGCGTTCCAAATGAAGCCTCAAGCGGCATCGCTATAGGTCCAGCAAAATATATATATGGATGCGTTGCTATAATAGGCTCGAATACAGTTAGCAACACTGCAGGTCACTCAGATCCGAATGGAGAAACATGTTGCTGGATTTCTGGGCAGCCGTTGCTTTTTACTACCTGACCTTCCTTCATTCACTGCTAGTAGGATGAGGTCACTGGCGGCTGCTCTACGTAACCTTGGGTAGTTTTGAAGAAAAGAAAAAGTTAACACCTTCTGCAGTTATGTGATGCTAACTGAGCTTATGATAAATAAACCTTTTTAAAAAAAAAAACGAATTCAAGTAAATCTGTCAGATCCGTTGGCTCCCAGATGCCCTCTAACTACAAGTGATACTGAAAAAATTCACTTATAGTAGTTTTGCTAGTTCTATTTCCAAGCCAGCATTGTGCAGCTCCCCTTGTCACTCTCACCATCTGCTGTTCATGCCTTGATGATTGGAAGTCGCATCGAGCAGATGACCTGCCCAGCATCTCAATGACTCGTGATGAAGTTACTACCTCTGTTTCTGTTGGCCGACAAAACATATACTCCTAGTATGTTGGAGTACTAGCACTTTATTTGGAGAGCAAGTTAGTAGGAGTAATTGATTTGGTGAACACTACTACTAGTGCTACCATCATCTACTGCATGCACATTGACATTGCCATCCAGTGTGTGCACATGCTGGCAGTCCCACAACCACTGTATTCTTTACATCTTTTACGCTTTCTGCCTCCTTTTCCCATCCCCTTTTTCTGCATCAAAAGATAAGGTTTCCATTACCTGATGGACCTGCACATGCACATAATGGACGTTGTTAGCATCACTAATTAGTCTTGTGAGCATTATGAGAGACCGGCTCATTTTTCATGGTTTTCGAGAACTGTCCGGGCCAGTTTCATCGTATGAGCAACGTTCAACAAAAACTGACACTGTTACTGTAGCAAAAAGAAAATCGGTTTATTTTGCTGGCTAGCTGCTCCGGTATTTGACACGGTTGAAAATTAGCACTATAGCGGTTTTTAAAACCTTGATAACAGGTGCTCTCTCCGTCCCACAGTAAATAATATTTTTGACTTTTTAAAATCAATCTTTGATCATTCGTTTTATTAAAAAAATTACGAAAACACAAAAATAAATAAGTCAAGTTTAAAGTACTTTTAATAACGAATCATTTTACAATAAAATAATTAATATTTTCACAATTTTTTTAATAAAACGAATAGTCAAAAGTTGATTTTAAAAAATCAAAAACATCACTTATAATGGAAGGAAGGTACTCCTTCCACAAGCTCGATTTGAAGTGAACTGCATAAAAGAAACAAAGCGAATGGAAAAGGCAGCTAGCTAGGACCAGTCACCAGTCACCACTGCAAATTTGCAAGCATGGGCGTGCGTGGGAGCACTCTATGGTCTGCACCACCACCGGAGCTTGTTGTTACCACTGCTGCTGCGCTCTTTTGGCCGCTTTACAGGGATAACCGGGCCACGCACGGACAGTGCTCCGCTGCTGCGTTGCCGGTGGAGGGAGAGGTCCACAGGTCGAAGCAGTCACAAGTGCGTGCACGCATGGGGTGCTTCTTTTTTGGTTTGGGTTTGGACAGAGTGATCTAGATTACTTTTTCCTTTCGCTGCAGTATATACGAAACGAAACACTACGTTCTTGTTTCGACGATCTGACTTACTTCTGATGATCCGAGGATACTTTGTCATTGCTATTTGACATGATTTTGTCAAAATATGCTTAAGCTTTCCGGGAGCAGATATGCAAGTGGAAGCAGGTAAAGCCCCTCTTCAGTTGTTTCTTTCAACAATGCAGTAAAAGATCTGGGACTGATCCTATAGGTTATTTCACTTCTATGTCAGAAAATGCCAGTTGGAAAAGCGAAAATAAAAGCACTTGTTGCCCTTTACGCTGTAAAAGAACTGCCAGTAAATGTACGCTAAGAAGTGTCATACAGATGCTGTAAATCTTGGAGACTAGTACTTGTCGGAATTATGTACACTGGGTACCTGACAATCCGTACTCGTACACGTGGGCCAAGACCCCGAGGAGTTCAGGGTCGGACGACGGCGCACGAACACGCGGTCCGACTCCCGAGACGACGGTCTACGAAAGAAGTCTTAGCCGCGCTAAGACGCCGATCTCCGAGAGCCGACCCCCGAGTACCGACCCCTGGGAGGTAGGTACAGAGTTATGTCATATTTATTCTGGTGGCCAACCACCAGCCGCCCTGACGGGACAGGATAAGTTTCACCACGACGACACTCCAGCTGAAGCCGCAGAGCCAGACGGGCCGCGGCAGTCAACGGACAAGACCCGGCAGCACTGTGGCTGACACTACAGTGCCAGACAGGCGCTACAGTACCCGTCGCTGCGTGCGACGCGACGGGCCACACCCGTGCATGGGCGTAACGAATGATGACGACGCCAGTGGAGGACCCACCTGTCAGTGAGGCTGCAGAACCGCGTAGGGCTCACCATTTTGTAACTCCGAACCGCCCTATATAAAGGGGGCCCGGGGAGCGGTAGAGAAGAACAACAATAAATACCGAAAAGCCCAGAGCTCTTGCGCGTATCCGTTCACGCGCAAACAATCCCACGAATACGAGCATCGAGCACCCACGATCTAGGCACCGAACCCTCTTTTGAATAGAGGATCCGACCCCTTGTACTCTCTCATCGAGATAAACCACCTCTGGACGTAGTGTATTACACCGTTCGAGGTGCCTCGAACCAGATAAAAATCCTTTTGAGTCTTTCGTAGACTAAGCCACATCGAATACGAAGACACACCACCTTTATGATCGTATTTCGTATTGTACCGGTGGTCAAAACATCAACAGTACTGTTCAATCATTCTGCAGACCATGACCCGGAGACACAGGGATCACAAATTTGGTTTCAGTGCATTTGCATTTGCAGACGTCCAGGACGATGAATCAACTGAAAGTGACGACGATTCAACAAATGAGACAGACACCATGCGGTGCAACTGAAACGCATCCATAATTCTCTCCACTATCTTTTGTTACTCGTACTACCAGAAAATCAGATGTTTTGCGCAAGGTCCATTCAGAAGGGCAAACTGAACACGCGCTTCACAATGCGGTGGGCTGGCAAACATACGAGTTGTTACATATAAATAGTTGGACGAATATGACTGAACATGAAACAAAAAACACATCCTTTTATTATGAAAGTTGTACCAGAACTACACCAGCAAACTCATGAACGAAGGATTTCATTGTCCTCAGGTCATAAGATGCTATGGGTTATGTGACATTCCGTATTTTTGGCGACATCAAAAGTATCATGGGAGTTGGATCGATTCCGGAATTTTGAAACCGAGCTCAAAAGATTTAAAACAATTCCAGTGAACCTTTAAATTTTAAATTTTAATATTTCAAAATGCAAGTTTATACTTTTGAAAGAAAGGTTGTAAAATAAAAGTTTTCCTCTGAAAGGTTTTACAAAGATTTGAATTTGAGAAGTTTTTGTGAAATCTTATTTAAGGCCTAATTAATTGTTCCTTTCGAAATAGTTGATTTTTCCCCGAATTCTTAAAATAAAATATATTTCGAATTTGGATTTGTTTCAAAAATAAAATTTGTTTCTTATAAAGGTTTTATAAAGATTTGAATTTAAGGGGTTTTCATAAAATTTTTGTTGAAAGTTAAAATGGTCCAAATGAACTATTCCTTTAAAAGGATTGCCTATTTTTAAATTTTTATAAAATAAAATCCATTTAGAATTTGAACTCGGTCCCAAAATAAAAGTTGTCCATCCTAAAAATTTCTATTTTTATACAAAGTTTCAAAAATTATTGAGCTCGAAAAGTATAGATTTCGAGTCATAACAGCAAGCGGTAGCAGGAAATCAGAAGTTCCTTATCAGTTAACCATTTTCGAAATTTCATATTTTTCACATACTTTTGCAAAAACCTGTCCGAACAATTTATGTCGTAGAGCAAAAGTTGAAGAACGATTCTGTCAAGTTTCAATCCAATCTAAATTTGTTTGCTCTTCTACTTTCGGTCCCCAAAGCATTTAAGTGATAACGTTGACTAGTACTTGCTAGCATATGGGCCTCAGCTGTCATTGAACCTGCCGCCCTTCCTCCTCACAGACATGCATCTCCCTCTCTCTATCGTGAGCTGCCACCGAACCACCCAGGTGCCGCCCTCCCGCGCCCTACCTCATGCATGTGCGCCACGAAGCAAGTGACGTGCTCCCAAGTTAATTCGCATGATTCATCAGTTCACCACTCGGCTGTCCCTCTCCTTCTCTTCCGTTCGTCTCTCCCGGCCACCATTGCCGCCACCCCTTCTCGAGCCTGGCCGCGTCGCCTCCACACCATTCCAGGTTGTCCAGAGCTGGGGCACGGAAGCCACGAGTCCTCCCTACCCACGCCCCAAGTTTTCCTAGCTTCTCCCTCGGAAAATCGCGCGGACTTGAAAGTTTTCCCCAAATCCAAGGTTACGAAGCTGCTGCCATTCGCCAGCAAATTTTGCAATGGTCGGTGTGCTAACCTCCAATTCCTCTGGTCCAAAGCTGCTTAAGTTTGTTGCAGGTGTTTCTCTCTCTCCCTCTCCAATTCCAATGGAATATTTTGTTGGTGTGTGCTGTTAAAAAGTGCATCGTATAGGTTCGATGTATTTTTTGCTTAGACTTCAAGATTCTCTAATAGTTTATTTTAGATTGTCGCTTTCGCACTTTTAAAATCTTTGTTTTTATAAATTTAATCAACAGTTTTATTTTATATTTTATCGTGCTTAATTTGAATTGTTGGTTCTCGCTTCGTCGAAAAACACTTGATAAGAGTCTGTAGTCGATGGATCGTCTCATCGCGGGACGGTTTGTCACAGGTTATAATTCTTGATGGTGGCATGATCTACTTAGTTGATACTAGAGATTGCAGTGTTGGTTTCTATTATCAATGTGGTATTATAATTCATTGCTCTGCTTGTAAACTACTCTCTCTGTCCTAAACTAAACTAAGTGACGTTTTTGATTTTTTTAAATCGATGTTTGACTATTTATTTTATTCAAAAAATTATGAAAATATAAAAATAAATCAGACAAGTTTAAAGTACTTCTAATATTGAATCATTTCTCAATAAAATAAATAATATTTTTACAAATTTTTTGAATAAGAAGAATGGTGAATGGTCAAAATAGATGTTTAAAAATCTAAAAAGAAACTTATTTTTAGACTGAGGGAGCAGTACAATCACAACAGCATCATATCTTCCGAATCATTGGCGCCCAATAATTAATGGAACAATGGGCTAAACAATCAGTGCAACTCCAGCCAGTACAATCATTATGAATTCAGTTTTGAGACCATCAAAGTCAAAAAGGAAACGATCACTTTTACTGTGTTGGTCACACGTTTCAGACAAAACAAAATGACTAACATGGGTTTGTCAACAATGTGACTCAGATTCGATTTACAACCGAGCACCAAATCACATAGCAAGTGTTCGACAGATAGCTTGGTAAAAATATTATTCATATTGCAAGGAAAAAAAATCCTCGGGGTTCCAGGACCAACTTCTGTAATGTTGTTGCATTATTTAGTTGTGGGTCAGTTTAGTCGCTGTACTAGCCTAGGACTTACTTAGTCCGAATATCCATGCTAACGCTATGGTTCTATGAAAAAAAAATATTAACTCAAGTAAAGTATTTATTAAAACAACTATAACTAATGTTTGGTTACAATTACCATAAAAATGATAACACATCAACTATGTTATTAATAGATAATAGATTTATTTTCCTAGGTGCGCAACTTGTTTGTTGAAAAAAAACTTAATCAATTCCGCATAAAAAATAAAAACAATAAAAATGTGGACCTTTAGAGATCCAGAATGACTCAACCTTTACTTAGATTTGAAGGAGGTTTTTACAAAGGTTTCTCATCTGTTTGTTTTGAAAAAATGATAAATTTGTGTGTAATTACATGTGTGCACATTGTATAATTACTCTCTGTGATGATCTTTGGGGACCGAATTTCTATGTGCACCCCTAGGAAAGAACTATTGTCTTCTTAAGAGTTAGAGAAAAATGACCATGTATTGTACCACTGCCACAGCTGCTGCTCTCTTTTGGCCGCTTTACAGGGATAGCCGGGCCACGCACGGACAGTGGTCCGCTGCTGCGTTGCCGGTGGAGGGTGGGAGAGGTCCACTGGTCGAAGCAGTGCGTGCGTCATTCGCTGAAGTATATACGAAGCGAAACACTACGTTCTTGTTACGACGATTTGACTGAGATCTGATGATCCGAGGCTATTTTGTCATTGCTGTTTGACACGATTTCATCAAAATATGCTTAAGATTTCAGGAAGCATATATATAGAATTTGGAGCAGGTAAAGCCCCTCTTCAGTTGTTTCTTTCAACAATGCAGTAAAAGATCTGGGACTGATCCTATAGGTTATTTCACTTCTATGTCAGAAAATGCCAGTTGGAAAAGCAAAAATAAAAGCACTTGTTGCCCTTTACGCTGTTAAAAAAACTGCCAGTAAATGCACGCTGAGAAGTGCCATCCACATGCTGTAGATCTTCAAGACTACTGTTCGAACAATCTGCAGACCATGAACGGGAGAAACAGAGATCACAAATTTGGTTTCAGCATTTGCAGTTGCAGACGTTTTGGACAACGAATCTCTACTCTTTAAAAAGCACAGTTTTAACTAAAAGTGATGATTCAACACCACCATGCAGTGCAACTAAAACAAAATCCATCATTCTCTCCACTGTCATTTGTTACTCTGGAACCAGAAAATCAGATGTTTTGCGCAAGGTCCATTCAGAAGGACAAACTGAACAAACGCTTCACTAAAATTCGGTGGGCTGGCAAACACATGAGTTGCTACATACTCTCTCCGGTTTTAAATTATTCACACTGTTGACTTTTAATATCAACTTTGACTATTTGTTTTATTTAAAAAATTTGTTCAAATATATAAAATTTTGTTATTATTTGATTTATCATTAGTAAAATTTAAATCATAAATAATAATTTTACACATTGAAACAAAATTTTTGAAAAAGACGAATAGTCAAAGTTGAAATTAAAAGTCAACGGTGTCAATAATTTAAAATTGAAGGGAGTAAATAGTTGGACGAATATGACTGAACATGAAATGGAAACACTTCCTTTTATTATGAAAGATGTGCTTAATTACCAGAACTGCTCACCAGCAAACTCATGAACGAGGGATTTCATGGTCTTCATTATTCAGGCCACCAGATGCAATGAATCACAAGTTCGGTGGCATGCCAGATGCCTCGACATTTCTATTAGTGATGCTGGGTATCAGAGGCTAGGAAAAAAAATTCGATAACATTTCATCGAAATATCTGAAATATTTTATTTATCGGTGAGGTCCGATATTTTTTTATATACCAAAATTTCATCATTTAGTATCCTTAGCAATGAAATTGCTTTATTTTTATATACAACCATGTTGTTTTATAGATTGAAAGCAATTCCTCGTGAGTTCATGTCAATTATTTTTAAAAGTATTTAAACTTATTCACCAAAATACCAAAATATCCAAGATATCACATTTAGCAGTGATCTCCATTTTTTTTACCATAATTTTTTCCTAGATCACAGGAGCTCGGAATAGCTACTGCTAATATGCTTGGTTCACGACGTTTTCGAATTTTAAAGAGTGCAACTCAGTGCGGTACTTGTTTACTACTACCTCCATCCCAGAATCACGACCTTTTCAACTTTTTAGACATCAGTTTGATCATTTATCTTATTCAAAATATTTTACAACTTAATTAAAGTATCTTTAGTGATAAAATAATTAACAACAAAATAAATAATATTTTTATTTTTTTTAATAAGCGAATAGTCAAATGTGATGTCTAAAAGTAAAAAAACGTCACTTTTTTAGAACGGAGGTAGGACAATCACAACAGGATCATACCTACTTGCTACTCCTCCGTCTCAAAATAAGCATTTTTATATTTTCAAATATTACCTTTGACTATTTGTTTTATTCAAAACAATTTGAAAATATTATTTATTTTATTGTAAAATATTCAATATATTAGATGTATTGTAAGTTTAGCTTATTAATTTTAATATTTTTGTAATTTTTTAATAAGTCTAATAGTCAAATTTTAATTTTTAAAAAAGTAAAAAATGTCATTTATTTGGGGACCGAAGGAGTAGTATCTTCTGAATCATTAGCACCAAATAATTGACGGAACATCAAATTGAGCTCTGTCAACGCATTACAAGGGCTAAACAATCGCTGCAACTCCAGCCAGTACGATCATTACGAACTGAGTCTTGAGACCAACAAAGTCTAAAAGGAGACGACCAGTTTTACTGTGGTGGTCCCACATTTCAGACGAAACAAAATGGCTAACACGGCTTTGCGAACAACGTGAATTAGATTCGATTTACAAATAAGCAACAAATACACAGCAAGTGTTCGACAGATAGCTCGGTACAAAAATTAGTCATATTGCCAGGAAACAAATCTCGGGGTTCCGGAACCAACTTCTGTAATGTTATTACAATGTTCAGTTGTGGGTTAGTTTAGTCGGTGTGCTAGCCTAGGAACTACTTACTAGTTTGAATCCGTTCTAATGTTACAGTCTTAAAAAAATATTAATTAAAAATATTAACTCATAAAAAAAATTTAACTCTAGAAAATATTTATTAAAACAACTATCATTAATGTTTGGTTACAATTGCTATAAAAATGATAAACACAGCGATTATCTTTACTCCTTAAAAAGCATGGTTCTTCCTTTCTACGTACACACGATAAAATGTCCCCAATAGAGACGGGTTAGACTACGTGCACACGAAAAATATACCCAGAGTTATCTCTTTTTACAAATCTGACGGATAAAAATCTCTCCACATACACCTCTTACAAATCCTATGATGAGCTCTTTCGAATCTCCCAAATATTAGAATCACACAAACTATTATTAGTTAACAAAAACACAACTAATCGAAATAAATATACGAAATCCATGGAAAGTTGTTTGGAAACAAAATAATTCATTTTAATATTAATATATTATTTATTAAGTTAATATTTTTTCTTAAACTGTAGCATTAACACGGACACTGGAACTTGTTATTAATAGGTAATAGATTTATTTTCCTAGGTGCTAAGCTTGTTTATTAAAAAAAACTTAATCAAATCTCTAATGAATAAAACAAATAAAAACAATAAAAAAATGTGGACCCATTTTTAGAGATCCAGAACGCTTCAAATGTTAGATTTGAAGGAGGTGCTTACAAAGGTTTATCATATGTTTGTTTTGAAAAAGGGATAAATTTGTATGTAATGCACATTATATAATTATCTATGTGAGGGATGTTTGGGGACTGAATTTTTATGTGCACCTAAGAAAGAACTAATTATGTTCTTAAGAGGTGGATAAAAACGATAGACTACATGATTTACAACATGTACTGTACCTTTTACATAGCAATAAACTATAATATGATACCCACACTGAACCCCAAAAAAGGGAAAATAAAATAAAAATTGTGTTATATCCTGTGGCTAACCTTTCATTTTGTTAATTTTTTTTTCTCATATGGATTATTTGACCCCAGCCCATTGATATGTAAATATATCACCTTGATCTAGAGTGATCCGGAGGAAAGAAGGATAAGATTCTTTACATGATAGTTCATCTTGATCTAGATTACCTTTTCCTTCGTTGCAGTACTATATATATGAAATTAAATACTATGTTGGTGCAATTGTGTTTTTACCTCTACTTTGGAGCTCAATTG